>JAJQKJ010000556.1:0-124196 GCA_029574335.1 Rana kukunoris | reverse complement strand
TCAGAACATCTGACCACTCTGTTCATCTATAGGTCCACCCCCCCATATCATAGATAGGCATGTCTGCTAGTCTCTAACATCTTGTATCACTCTGTATGTCTGGCCGTCTTTAACCCATGGTCTCTGCCATGTCCAGGTCCCAATAAAGTACATGCATATCTTCCTGTATTACTGTACGAAGATCCGTAGGTCACAGAAAAATGGACTTTGTGGGGAAGCTCTCTGTGGGAGGAGTTATTGAAACTGTGGGGGGTACATTGGAAGTTGGTGGTTGTGAAAATGGGCTGGTGGTGTGTGGTTTGTAAAGAGTCTCTAGCCCTACCCAGGCGCCTGTGACGAGAGGGGGAGGTAGGGGTTAGTTGCAGTGATTCAGAGTGGAGAACAAAAATGGCACTCCAGCCAAAAACTCTAGAACGAAGTGGTTGGGGAGTGCATAAATAGTTTGGTGCCCAACACAGTTTCTTTTCATCTATTGGATATAGTTAGCAAGCGGTGTTGGGGGTTGCCTATTTTTTTTAGTACTTTGTATAAAGGCAAATAGGGATGGATGCATGCTAATATAAGGCAGGCCCCCCAATTATTTATTACAGATTACCATATAAGACATTCCCAACCCATTACATGAAAAAAAGGAGGGCGTGGGGCGTGTGATTCAAGACATGGCAGATGTGGGAATGGCAAGCCCTGAGACGTGGCGGGATCTGTGTGCGATCTAAGAACCGCGCGAATACTAAGTTTGGGTGTTTTTTTTTGATACGCAGGGTTTCTTTGAGGGTTTCTGTAAGTTGCTTACACCATCGTATCAACATGCATTATTACACGCTGGCCGCTAGGTGTCGCTTACAGCGTTTTTTCCCGCGTAATATGCAAATGAGCTATTTACGCCGATTCCCGAACGTACGTGCGGCGACGCGTTGTAGCTTATGTTGTTTGCGTAAGCGTTAGAGTGGCGTAAGGTTACCCCTGCTATAGGAGGCGTAGCCAATGTTAAGTATGGACGTCGGTACAAGCGTCTAATTTTACGTCGGTTACGTTGTTTGCGTAAATCGTTTGGGAATAGGGCTCGACGTTAGTTACGTTCACGTCGTCTTTACATTGACAAAAAGCAACGTGATTTTGCGCAGGCGCACACTGGGAACGTCCACGGACGGCGCATGCGCCGTCCAAAAAAAAAATGAATTATGTGGGTCATGATTCATTTACATGAATCACGCCCCCACTTCATTCATTTGAATTGCGCGGCCTTAAGCCACAACATATACGGTACGCCGCCGTAAATAAGGCGCAAGTTCTTTCTGAATAAAGAACTTGCGCAAATATTTACAGCGGCGTAACGTATTGGGGATACACGTTACGCCAGCAGAAAGATCCACGGATCTTTCTGAATCTGGCCCATGATGTCTATTAATGGAAAAATGGGCCAGATTCACGTACATCTGCGCATTATTGGACCGGCATAGCGCACCGCCTTTACGTTAGACTGGCGCAATTTTCAGCATCATGGGGGGACAGTCATGCCTGCCACCAATGTCATTCACCAACCAGCCAGCTGTCCCCATACATGTTCTGTTCGAAATCTGTGGGGATGGGCTAGGATTGTATATGTAGCTGTCATGGGTGTCATGGGTGGTGTCATGTGTTGGGCTCCTGCAGGTTGTGGTTAATTCCAGGATGGCATGAGGGGTGAATCTGAAGATGCGAGACACCTCAGAATCACTCATGCCAAAGATGTCTATGCGTGTGTGATATATCAAGTGAAGAGTGAGGGCTTGTATCAGATTAGATTATTATATCCATCAAGGTTTTAAAGGGCTATTGAAAATAGTAGTGAGACAGTGTTTGTAATTTGTATGTATGTTATGTATTGAAGTATATATAATGTATGTATATTTTTTGTAAAAATGTTTTTTAAAGCAAAGAAATTTTTTTGGTAAAAAAAAAAAAAAAATCACTCTCCTGTGCCCTCCTCCGTGCCCTCCCTCCTTCTTTGCTCATCTAAAGTCAGTAGTATAGCTATGAGCATAGATGCCACTGGCATGTTGGCATACAGATTTGTTGTGCAACACGTGTGACTGCTCAGCTCCTCACTAACAGTGTTGCTTTCTCTGACATGTAGACGAATTGTCACTAATTTTAGACCACCTTTATATATGGTCTAATTTTAGACAGAGGGCCGTGCAGCTGTTGCGCACAAGCGCGTAGCCTGCGCTGACCCCAACTTCTTTTGTGGATCCCCGTAACTCCCTCATTAGCATATTTGAATAGCAAATCAATGGTGTGTCTAGCGCAGTTTTTGCCGCGGACGGATGCGCTGGACAAAAACCAAGTAGATTTCTTGCGTATCTCTTTTTGGGGATGCGGCGCATCGAAACGCATGCGCAAATTTAGACTTACGCCGCGCATCTCCTGTTACGCCGGCGTAATCGCTCTGTGAATCTGGCCCAATATGTTTTCTCAGGACCCAAACTATACAGCAACCAAACTACTACATTTGTTATATATAAAAATTACATTTTATTATTGTTTACCATTTAAAAAAAAGAAAAAGAACCTCCATGAGGCTCCAATATATTAAAAACCTCAATCGATCATACAACATTGTAGCACAACCTTCGTTTTCAATTGGTGTTGATACCCTATACCATATGATACTGTAAATCATATATGATTCAATAACAGTTTTAACATGGAGACAGATACGTGATGTATATAACATTGGTTTATCTGGCAGAATTTTTGCCAAAATGCCATACAATTTTGAATAATAAATTACAGATGAGGTAATCCCTAGAAAACATATTAAAAAACATAAATTCCTAAATAGTCTCTGACATTTTAAATCAACTTACCTGGGGATTCGTGACAATTTGGGAAGACAACACAGTTATCTGCACAACCTAAGTAAAGAAAGAAGCATGAGGAACATTATCATAACATTCTAAAGGTGGACTGCAGGGATTATTGCTATGTACAAATCTAGTCATAGAGCAATAAAAGACCAATAAAATATTTTTAATACAACCCTGGGACCTGCACAGTTCTTTACATCAGGACTGCGAGCCAGGTAGGAAGTGAATCTAAAAAAAATATCTGAATCTGTTTGTTCAGTTTCCCGGCACCCAAAATGCTAGATTGGACAGTCCAGCCACTGAATTCTACGCAATTTGTGCACCATGCCAAATTAAAGCTTATACATAACTTAAAAAATAAGTCCTAGGTTTTGAATCCTACATAGATATAATTTACACAAAGCTTGTGTGTTTTTCTTATGTTTGGATGTATTTTACCTGGGTGTTAGAGTTTCTGTCATAATCTAAAATCATGCTTGTAAGTTACCGGTAATTGGCATCCACCTATAATGCCCTTATGCCCTGTACACACGATCGGTTCATCCAATGAAAACGGTCCTGATGGATTTTTTCATCAAGATCCGATGAAGCTGACTTTCATCAGTCTTGCCTACACACCATCAGTTAAAAAAACGATCGTGTCAGAACGCAGTGACGTAAAACACAACAACGTGCTAAGAAAATGAAGTTCAATGCTTCCGAGCATGCGTCAACGTGATTCTGACGCATCCCATTGATTTTTAACCGATGGATTTCCCCCACAGTTCCTACGTCACGGTGTATCTTGTGGCCCTGTGGGGAGCTGCGAGATTGTAAGAACCAGGGGGCAGGGGCGCACATGCGACATTATTGGTTGCAGGGACACTGGCAGTCCCAGCAACCAATGACTGCTGCTGAGCAGAAAAAGTGGAAGTGGGACTGGTGGGACTTTGGTTGTAACATAACAAAATGTGGACAATTTCAAGTGGCATGAATACTTTTTCAAGGCACTGTGTATATGTATGTGTATGTAAGTGTATATAATAAAATTTGCAAACTATATAGAAAAACTTTTTAGAGGTATAAGTGCAGCAGCTAGTAGGTTGGGTATTTAGGAGGATAAGTAACAATTTTTCCTACTGGGATTTAAACTCGAACCAGTAGGATAAAGCTTAAAGTGGACCTTCACTCAAGAATAAACCTCTGCAGATTTCTAATCCACCCTCACCCCCTATTTTTTCCAAAAAGTAACCATTCTTCACCTAGTACAAGACTTATCTTTAAAGCGGAGCTCCAGCCGCGATTTTTTTTTTTTTTAAAGTCAGCAGCAGCTAAACAGTGTAGCTGCTGACTTTAAATAAGGACACTTACCTTGTCCTACTTGCCCGCGCTGATGGCCCCCCCATGCCGGTCCCAACCCGATCGCTCCGGGTCCCGCGCCGCCATTCACACTATGGGAAACAGGCAGTGAAGCTGTACGGCTTCACTGCCCATTTCCTACTGCGCCTGCGTGTAGTCTCACGCTGGATTGTGAATGGTGCGCTGCTCTCTGAGAACACACACAGTTCCCAGAAAGCAGCGCGCCCCATTCACAAGGGAAGGACAAGAAGAAAAGGCAACCGCGGAGTGGGAAGAGGCAGGATTACGGACTTCCGCATAGCAACAGGTATTTTCGGGTGAGTATTTTTTATTATTATTATAATTTTTTTAAACAACATGGGAAAATGTTGTTTTCCTGGGTGGAGCTCCGCTTTAAGGCCGCGTATACACAACGATAGTTAAACTGATGAGAACGGTCTGATGGACTGTTTTCACCGGACCTAACCGATCATTGGTTAGTTATCCATCGGTTAAAAAAAAAAAAAATTTAACCGATGGTTTAAAATCCAGGCATGCTCAGAATCAAGTCGACGCATGCTTGGAAGCATTGAACTTCATTTTTTTCAGCACGTCGTTGTGTTTTTACGTCACCCACCGCGTTCTGACCCGCTCGTTTTTTTAAACCGATGGTGTGTAGCGCGATGGACCATCAGTCAGCTTCATCGTTAACTGATGGAAACGGTCCATCAGACCATTCTCATCAATGAACTGATCGTGTGTACGCGGCTTAAGTCTCCTGCTGCTGCGCCATCCTGGGATGCCAACATCATGTATGGCAGGCATTACTTTCCATTTATATAAATAGAGGCAGTGGCAGATCTTGTGAATGAGCAGGCATCTGGCACCATGTCTGTTTACATATTATTCTATATATGAAGGAGCTTAAAGCCTCCTGGGATATGTGACATTGGTACTCCTGGAGAAATTACTATCTTTCATGTATACAAAAATATACACAGCTTCAGATTTCTGTTTGCCAATGTGTGAGGTCTGGTGCTGCATCACTGAGGGGCCAGTTGTAGGAGGAGAGCGGTGCAAGAGTCACTCTCATGAGGAGGCTGAAGTTCCTGTTTATGGCAATGCCTGACACTAATCTGAACACATCTAGATCTTTGCAGCAGACAAAACTCAAGACCAGTATTATCACAAAAAAAAAAAATACTAAAGTCCTACAATCTACTAATTAAACAAAGTAAGTTATTTATTTTCCTGACAATGGGCTTGTGTGATCTGGAGAATCCCGTTTTGTCCCGTACACACAGTTTGGAAGTTTCCGATGGAGCCCCATCTGAGTTTTTTTCATCGGAATTCCGATCAAGAATTCCGTCAGAATTTAGATATAGAACATGTTCTTTTTTTTCCGATTTCCGGGAAATCTCGTCGGAAATCCGATGTGATTTGGCCGCACACGCGGCATGTAAGTCAACTATGGCAATGGCAGAAGCAGAGCTCTGTGCAGACAGGGAGAATAATATTCATTGTCCCCCATTAGGCAGAATTCATACATTTTTATGTCGGACCAAAGTTTTAAAACTTGCTTTAAAATCGGACCGATGGACGCCTGACCATCGGTCCAAACCGATGGTTAGTATGCAAAAGCATCGGTCCAAAAACTCGCGCATGCTCAGAATCAAGTCGACGCATGCTTGGAAGCATTGAACTTTATTTTTTAGCACATCCGTCAGACCATTCTCATCGGTTGGACCGATCGTGTGTACGTGGCCTAATAGTTGCTGGCTTTGGAGGATGAAAAATTAAAGTGGATATCAGCTGGAAAAAAAAAATAAAAAGTCAGCAGCTACAAATACTGCAGCTGCTGACTTTTAATATATCGGCACACTTACCTGTCCTGCAGTCCAGCGCCGTCCGCAGCAGAGGACGAGCGATCGCTCGTCACTCTGCTGCCCCCCCGCCATCCTCGGTGAGGGAACCAGGAAGTGAAGCACTCCGGCTTTCACTGCCCGGTTCCCTATGGGGGATTCGCGAGTCGAGCTGCGCCTGCTGACTGGCTCCCGCTCGCGCTCTGGGAGCCGAGTGTTCCCAGAACACAACAGGGGGACGGGGACGGGAGGGAGGTGATGTCCTGCCCGCAGTCTGCCCTCACACTGTGTGGCCGGAAGTGAGTGCAAATACCTGTCTTTAGACAGGTATCTGCACCCCCCTGAAAGGTGTTAAATGTGACACTGGAGGGGGGGGGGGGGGGTTCCGATCATTGGGAGTTCCACTTTAGGGTGGAGCTCCCGCTTTAAGAATGGTTTGTGGCAGGGCTGGAGCTAAACTTATATTCAGTATTTTATAGGGAGAGTTTTTTGGTTATGTTTGCCTAACCAAAGTTTGAGAAGTCAACATGATAAAATGGATAAATGGCTTACCTGACTTGAAATACATTGTCAGTAAGACCAACAAAAATACAGATCATGCTTGTTCTGAAGGCAAAAATACAACATTAACAAACCATTAATACTGAAATAATAAAAAGATTATGATGAATAGAAAAAGAGAACCTGTCAAAGCTACACAGATTTGAAGATACTCCATATACATGTCCTAAAATAAGTATGGTAAGTAGCTTGACCAATATTTTGATAAAGAAATTAGCAATGTGCCATGATTATAAGTATTATGTCGCAGAACACGGTCAGAATTTCCAACTACAAATGTTCGATTGGGAGATTGGTGTCGGAAATTCTGACCGTGGTGTAGGCTCCATCGGACATTTGCTGTTGAAATTTCCGACAACAAAAAATTTGAGAGCTGGTTCTCAAATTTTCCGACAACAAAATTCGTTCTCCGTAAATTCTGATCGCGTGTGGGCAATTCCGACGCACAAAACAATTACATGCATGCTCTGAATTAAGTACGAAGACAGAAGCACTCGGTCTGGTAAAACTAGCGTTCGTAATGGAGATAGCACATTCATCACATTGTAAGGCCGCTACACACGAGGGATATGTCCGCTGAAAACGGTCCGATGGACCGTTTCAGCAGACATCTCCGCTCGTGTGTATGGGCTAGCGCGGACAGATTTGTCCACCCGACAGATTTCAAAGCAAGCTTTGAAATCTATCCGGTGGGAATCTGTCCGCCCCCGACATGTCTGCTGGTTAGTACACTTACCAGCAGACATGTCGTGCTCCCACTGCCGCCGCGCCGCTGCCGAATGATTCGGCGCATGCGCGGAAGTGTTTTACTTCCTGGTGCGGTGACGTAGCGGTGACACGGCGGCGTCAACGTCACCGCCGCGTCATCGCCACGTCACCCGCGCCGTCCGGCGGCGGGGAATTTGATCCGATGGTGTGTACACGCCATCGGATCAAACTCCCGATCGGACATATCCGATGGAAATGGTCCGCGGACCGTTTTCATCGGATATATCCGATCGTGTGTATGGGGCCTAACAGACTGAAAAGCACAAGGCTGAAAAGCACGAATCGTCTCTCACCAAAACTTCTACTAACACGACGTATTGAACTTAACTTTAATAGTGCCGTTGTACGTCTTGTACGACACACGCGCGTTTTGTGGTGTTTGGAATTTCCGACAAAATTTGTGCGATCGTGTGTATGCAAGACAAGTTTGAGCCAACATCCGTTGGAAAAAAATCCACGGTTTTTGTTGTCGGAATTTGCGATCGCCGTACGCACCATTAGTGTAAAAAAATACTTGATACTTTTCACATAAACTTTCCAAGGGGTAGAAAATCTATGCAATATTGTTACATTTTTTACACAGAGAAAATAACTATTTTTTTCACTGCATTTCCAGTTTTTTTTTCATAGGTACACAACCCAATTATTATTTCCTGGGGACAGGTTATAATAATAGGCTCTGCTTTGCTTATAAAACTAGAGACAGGAGCAAATTCTTGGAGAATAAAAACCTTTTGGAATTGTAGCAAATCGTATGGCCACAGGCTTCTAAAAGCTCAATACGAAATTTATATAAAATCAGTTTAAAATCCTCTTCCACTGGTACTCAAACCCCAGAACTGGTACGTACTATATATCACCCTGCTGATGATAGATGCTGGAGACGTAGGAGCGACCCAGGGACTATACAACATATACACTTATTAAAGGGGTTGTAAAGGTTTGTTTTTATTTTCTAAATAGGTTCCTTTAAGCTAGTGAATTGTTGGTTCACTTACCTTTTCCTTAATTTTCCCTTCTAAGGGCCAGATTCAGGTAGATTGGAGCATCTTTGCTCTGGAGTAACGTTTCTCATTTTACGTTACGCTGGCGAAATTTTAGGAGCAAGTGCTGTTATTCATGAAGCACTTGCTCCTAAAGTTGCGGCAGCGTATCGCAAATGAGCCGGCGGAATTCAAATTGGGCGGGTACGGGGCTGTAATTTATTTAAAATAAGCGCGATCCCGCGCGAACGTACTGCGCATCCAAGCGTCGACTGTCAATGCATCCCAGTGCGCATGCTCCAAATTCTGTCAGTGAACGTCAATGACGTCAAAATCCCCATTCATGGACGTTTTACGCAAGCGACGCGATTTTTTTTATTTCCGACGCGATGACGACGGCTATACTTAACATAGGATACTCCACTAGGGGCTGCTTTATCTTTACGCCGCGTATCGCTTACAGAAACGTCGGAAAGTCACTGCGTCGCGCCCGAATACGATCGTGAATTGCCGATTCCCGCTGATTAACATATTTTTTTCAGCGTAAATCAGCGGGAACGCCCCCGGCGCCATTTTTAAATTAAAGTTGCGATGCGATGGCGAAATTCAATTACGCCGATCGCATCGGAACTCCAACCCGGCGTTTCTTGTTTTCTGGTTACAGAAAACAGAAACGCCGGCTTAAAGTGACAGTTAGGCTGGAGTATCACTGATACTCCAGCCTAACTCTACCTGAATCTGGCCCTATATGGTTTTTTTCTTTGTTTTTCTTTGTCTGAATTTATCACTTCCTGTTCCTCCTCAGTAAGCTGTCTAAATGACTTTCCACCGCACTGCATCGATGATTTGGGGAAGCTTACTGAGGAGAAACAAAGTGAAGAGAAATTCAAACAAAGAAAAAAAAAACATTTACAAGGGAAATCGAAGGAAAAGGTTAGTGAACCAACAATGCACTAGCTTAAAGGAACCAATTTAGAAAATAAAAGACAAACCTTTACAACCCCTTTAAACCCTATTGGCATGCTGTTCATTTTGCTTATCCACAGTCTTTATGACTCTTGGATCCCCTTCATTCCTAAAGCAATACATGTTGGCACTTTCTCCTCCCCAAAACCCTGTAAAATTTCTAAACAATTACTGGTGCATGCACTTACAGTCAGATGCCTAGTCGCCCTTGAATGGAAATCTCCCTTTTTGGTTGAGCTCCATACGAGGATCCGGAAGTCAAAAGGATGGACCTCACTGCCTCTCTTAACAATTACCTGGAAAAATATACTAATGTTTGGGAATTCTGGCACCTTCTGGAAACTCCTTCTCAACTGTCTTATGTAATGAATTCAGACGTTCCTTATATCGGGCGCATGGGTGGGTCATCTCCAATCTTGATTGGGGGCTTCAGAATTTGGTTAATCTACCTCTTTTTTTTTTTTTTTTTCCCATTCCTAGTTTTTCTTTACTAAATTATGCTATTCTTTCCTTCCCTCTCTTTTCTCCATTCCAGTTTCTTCCTCTGAAATCAAGTATGGTGTTACTATACTACGGGCCAGATTCAGGTAGATGAGAGCATCTTTGCTCCAGAGTAACGCTTCTCATTTACGTTACTCTGAAGACCCTTTCAGCGCAAGTCCTGTAATTCCATAGCAGTTGCGCGTAAACTTGCGCCAGAGTAACGATAATGCGCTGCTGCGTAACCCGACGCAAGTGGAAGTGGGTGTGATCATATGTAAATGGGGCGGAGCCAGCAGCGCAGAGGCTTACGTTCACGCATCAACCACGGAGCATGCGCAGTGAGTGCGGCTCCACTCGCCCCCTTTTGTGCGCATGCTCACAACTTCCGTCGGCACCACTTCACGGGAAACGTCAGCGCAATGCCTTCCGTGGGCGTTTAAAATGCGCCCGTAGAAGCGCCATTTCGGCACTAAAGTAATATCCTGCTCCCCCTCCCCGCAGTGATGTTACTTTTGTTTTGAGATGGCTGCTCCCGTTCCCCGCAAACACACAGGAGAAAGCTGAACTTTAATGGCCAGGAGCGTCAGCCGTCATCTCGGCTATGGAGACCTATGATGTCTTCCTCCATGGCTGTAAAATTTGACAGACAAGCATGGACAGAGGTGTTGTCCTGCAAGTGGGGGTGCTCAGCTAGCTCTTATCGTCGGTAACGCTGCTGTAGCTTGCTCTCCTGCTGACCTGTGACCGTCTGGAGTAAAGATAAAGCAGCCTTTGTAGAAATAACTTTGCGCCGGACGGACGAGATACCGCGGCGCATGTAGCCAGCGTATGGTGCTAATCCGTTCGTGAATTGTGAAAAATCCCTCATTTGCATATTTGCAGGGGAAATCAATAGGCGCGACTGATGCGCCCAACGAAATTAAGCGCTGACGCGATACTCTGGCGTCGGAACGTTTCCGCCAGTCGCAAATGACCCGTTATTGGCGCATCTAGTTTGGTGGGTACGGGCACATAGAAACGACGGCGCATCATCACAGTTTCGCGGCGCATATCGAAATACTCCAGCGCAAGTGTTCCTGAATCTGGCCCTTAGTTTCTGGATAAATGTAGAAGGCATTCTATTATCCCCACCATGAAGAATAAGTCTCATTGCAACTAGAGCAGAGGTTCTCAACCTGTCTAGTACCGTGACCCCATGATAAAATTTCCCAAGTAGTGGGGACCCCTAACATTAAAAAAAATTTGTAGCGTGGTCAGCACCCAAGGCAAGCCAAGTAATTTGCACCTCTAACCCATGGACATTTAGCGCTCCTGAGTCCCTCCCATTTGTACAGTATTAAAACCCCTTATAGTACTTTTTAGGATGTACCCACTTCTTTCCCCTTTATCTCTCTCTTTCCTAATTTCTTGTTTTTTTCCCCTATCCCTCTCTCTAGCCGTCTTTCTTGCTCTTTTCTCTCCCTTTGTTCACCCCTCTTTTCCTTTCCCTTCTATGTATTCTCTATTGTTATTCTTTCTCTTACTCCTTGGGGGGGGGGGGGGGCTTGGTGGGATGAGTGGATTAGGTGCTCTTGAACAAGGTAATCTGCTGATCTGAAAACTGTAGTGGGGACTTTAAATGGCAACTATAATCACAGGTAGTGATGACTTTGTGGTGTCTCGTAGCAGTGACACCTATGCAGGAATCAGGAGATAGGATCTCCTGCAGCCCCTCCCACTTCACATTCCTCACCAGTCAGCTAGCCTCTAGCCTCTTCCCCCCACCCATGCCGTGAACTGAATGGGCGGCTGCGACGAGGGTGAGTGGGAGACCACGGTCTCCAGGAACAGCCCAGCTGGGCAGCCACAAAAAGGCAGGGATAGTGGTGCGGGCTTCAAGAACAGCCCAGGATTCGGGGACCCCTGGCAAATCATCATTTGACCCCCAGGTTAAGAACACACTGATCTAGAGGATCTCCTTCAGCTACTATTTAAACTTGTATCATTCAGTTCAACATTCCGAAACTGTACTTTATTTTTAGCCACTGCTTTGAATCAAATATGTTTGTAAAAACTTATGATGATTAATTTTTGGTGCTCCACACAACTTATGGCTTTTACATTACCCTGTACTTACTGTAAAAAACAAACAAAAAAAAACGCTAATTATCGAAAAAAATTATTGAGAGAGGAGTCCAGTAGTTGGCCCTGAATGAACAAAATTAAAGTGGCCCTGTCTGCATTAACAGGGTTTCTCTAAAATTTCCTATGACAATGCTTTTTAAAAAAAAAAAAAATGTTCGATGGGAACTTGTTGTCGGAGATTCCGACCGTGTAGACGCTCCATCAGATATTTGCTGTCGGAATTTCCGACAACAAAAATTTGAGAGCTGGTTCTCAAATTTTCCGAGTTATTGTTAGCAATTGTGCTTCAGCCATTCACACCAGCTTGCTCTGCCAGCCCTCTGTGGATGTTAGATGTAGAGTTGCTTTCATCTGTGAGAGACATTCATTTATCCATCCATCTATATTTATAGTTATGAGAAACCTCTTTGACCTGCTGTATTTGATCTTATGAGCAAAATTTGAACAGGGACATACCATCTATTCTCATATCCTCTGAAGGTAAGACATCCACAACAATAGAACTGCTGGCACAGCAGCACTGACGCTGGAGGTGATTTGTGATTATCCCTATTTGTTGGCTCTGACCGACCCCGGTGGATCACAGGTTGGACATCCCAGTCTTACTCAAATCCCATTTTGGCAAATGGAGGACAATATCCATATCTATCCATGTTTTTAATATTGGCTATTGTTTCTACTTTAATCTCCTGCGAACAGAACATAGCTCCCTGTTCTCTACACCCCTGAAGAAGATTACAAATCAAATTTGAAACATGTTGGATGTGTATGGGAGTACATTATCTGGAGCTCTATGCTTAACATTTTCCAATGGAAATGTTGTGATGTATTTCTGTAATCTACTTCTCTCTCTCTCTCTCTCTCTATATATATATATATATATATATATATATATATATATATATATATATATATAATATATATATATATATATATATATATCTTTGAATAACCTTTTCAGCTTTATATAACATGTTTTAATATTTTGTGACAAAGTTTTTTTGTGTATATTTTTATATAAAGTACTCGGAATTACAATTCGTTATGCAATAGTACTGTTGCCATTTAAAGTCCCATTTATGAGGGTTTCTGTTCCATGTACTAGCAAATCAGGTATGTAGGCAGCTATCAGCTACATTTCACTTCAAAATGATGCTAGTGTTAAATGGTTTGCCTCACCCCTGTAACTGATACTCCTGCAGGAGAGCTTGTTCTTTTGAAAAAAATAAAACAATTGCAGTCATCACATATAAGAATTGGTAAGGTGCAACATAATAAATGTTTTCTTCTGGGTTTAATACCAGTTCAAGTATATCTAGCACCATCTCTGTATAAAAAAAAAAAAACGATTGGTAATTGAAAATAAAATCTGTTTTATGTCTAAGCACAGATCAGATCTCCTTACCTGAAGCACTATTGTCCCCAGTGAATGAGTGCATACGAGTGACAAATGTTACAAGTCTGTCAGCAGGCGCATCTAATATGCACTTATAAAAGACAATTTGGTAATGCCCCTTTATGACAACAAACCATTTTCCGATCTGATAAAATATATACTGGCGGAGACCAACCTATCAAACTACGAGCCACTCCTATGAATATATTTTGCTAAAAGATAATCTTCTTTTTTCATGTAGCGTAGTGATTACCATCACTAAAAGAGAAGCAGTGTAGGTAGTAGATTCTATCTTGTAAAGGAAGTTTGACAGCCAGTGGTTATATAAAGCTAGCTTCATTTCACAACACATATTTACATTTTTATGATAAGGTGTACCATTGCAGTATGAAAATAAAGCTAGAGGTAACTGGAAAAGATCAAAACGATCAAACTGAAACACGCATACTTAAATAAAGAACAAGCCCCTAAAGTATTTTTTTTTTTGCTGTTAGTTGATATTACACAGATAAACATAACATGCAAAATATTGTTAATAAAGAGATGGAAAACCCCAAAAGGTTTAAAAAGCACTTAAAGTGTTACTAAACCCACAACAGTAAAATCAGTCTGTATATGCAGTAAAGCATGCTTGTTATACTCACTGTGGAACCTAGGGGGTTAATCCTCTGCATTGTGTAGAAAGGCTGTTTGATCCTGTCTTCTCTGATCCACCCAATCTTCCACAGTCCCCAATCCATCTCCTGAACAGAAACACAACAAGGAAAAGAGGCGCCTTTAAGGCCGCGTACACACGACGGACCGTTTCAGCAGACAAATCCGCTCGTGTGTACGGGCGAGCAGACAGGTTTGTCCATCGGACAAATTTCAAAGCATGCTTTGAAATTTGTCCGCTACAAACCTGTCCGTTGGACCTGTCCGCTGGTTAGTACACTAACCAGCGGACAGAACTGTCCACGCATGCGTCGAATGGATTCGACGCATGCGCGGAAGCATTTTATTTCCGGGTTTGGTGACGTGGCGGCGTCAACATCACCGCCACGTCACCGCGTTCCCTGGCCGAGGGGATTTTCATCCGATGGTGTGTACACACCGTTGGACGGAAATCCGGAGGAGACATGTCTGCTGGAAATGGTCCGTCGGACATGTTTCAGCGGACATGTCCCTCCGTGTGTACGCGGCCTAAGAGTAGATGTATAGAAAGACAATTTAATAGGCATACGCACTCACATTTGATAGAAGTAAACAGAGCATATCAGTCCCAATGAAGTCAGGGTGGCCCTCCTGCAGACTGCACTCTCCGTTGGTGTAGCTCCGTCGCTTGCTGAGATGACTTCACTACGTGTGAATGGATGCTGTGAAAGAACTCGATATCAGAACGAGGCTTGGAACTTGGAGCAGAGATGGCAGCAGTTTACTTCTACCAAATGTGAGTGCATAAACTGTATGCCTATTAAAGTGTCTTTCTATACATTTAATCTTAGGCCGCGTACACATGTTCGAATCTATCTGCTGAAAACGGTCCGACGGACCGTTTCAGCAGACAAATTAGATCGTGTGTACGGGCGGACAGACAGATTTTTCCAGCAGACAGATTTTAAAGCATGCTTTAAAATCTGTCTGCTGGGAACCCGTCCGTCCGACATGTCTGCTGGTTAGTACACTAACCAGCAGACATATCTGCCCCGCATAGCATGCATCAAATGGATTCGACGCATGCGCGGAAGTGTTTTACTTCCTGGTGACGGTGACGTGGCGGCGTCAATGTCATCACCACCACGTCACCGCGCTGTCTGCCGGAAGGGATTTTGGTTTGATCGTGTGTACACGATCAAACCAATATACCCCAGCAGACAAATCTGTCAGACCGATTTGATCGGATTTTACTTGGTCGTGTGTACGCGGCCTTAGGCCCCATTCACACCTAGGCGTTTTAACGCCTGAAGCGCGACGCTACAATACGCCGGAGGGATGAAATAACATTACAGTCAATGGTGACTGTTCACATCTTAACGCCGAACGCCCAAACGCTGGTCGCGTGAAGCTCAAACAAGTCCCGGACCTTTTTTTGTCGCGCGAATAGCGCGATTGCGGCGTATTTGAGCGTTTTTTTTTCCCATAGAAAGTAATGGGAAACGCGCAAATTGAGCGTATAGCGCGACAACAAGCGTTTTAACGCGCGTTTTAACGCCTATTCTGCTCTAATGAAATACAGGAAATGACATTTTTTACAGGAAGTTCTAAAATCACCATTTTATTGATAACAAGTACATGAGGAAAGTGAATGAGGATGGAGGCTCAATTTGATGACACTGTTTCTCTCCTGGACCCTGAAAAGTTCATAAGAATGGTGAAGCAGCACCCCTGTCTTTATGACACTAGGGATCCAGGGTATAAGCTGCGATCCAGCCGGAGCAAGGCATGGAAACAGATTGGAAGTCAAATATACAGCAACTGGACACACATAGAGGACAAGGATAGCAAAGGTAAACTACTGCAAACATAACTGAACTGCTAAATGCCCATAGGGAAAAAATAGAATAATTGTTTTTCATTACAGTAAGCACTTATTACCGTACCAATATGCTGGTAAATGTTACAAGGGGTTTTTACAATTCGGACTATTGCGCGGTCGTGCGACATGGTTTCCAAACAAAAATCACGCCCCCCTCTTTTTCCCACAAATAGAGCTTACTTTTGGTGATATTTGATCGCCTCTGTGATTTTTATTTGTTGCGTTACATACAAAAATATAGCGACATTTTAAACAAAAATAAATTATAAGTTATATAATAAATAAATGATATCTACCTAGCGACAAAAGTGGCACTATACAGCGATCTGAAAAATGATCGCTTTTGACACTGGTAGTTAACTATGGCGGTTGATCAAGGGCTTCAAACTTTATTAAGGGGGGGATGGGGGCTACCCTGGACCTTACACTCACTGCAATCAGTGACACTGTGACAGGGGGGTGGATTGGTGATCAAATGGGGTTTGTGCTTGCGTGTACTGGTGTCAGTGTAGTGTTGTGCAGACTCTGTGATGGTCTAGGCGGGCACGTACAGGCCCTTTATTGGTTACATTTGTAGACCCCATAAAAAAAATGCATAAAATAAGTATACAATTGTCAGCATGTCACTATTAATAAATGGCACACTATATCATAGGGATACTGAACCCAAAGATAAAAATCTATCAAAATAAAATAAGCATGAGATTTTTTAATTCATCAATCTTTTTGTTTTATTTTCGTAAAACAGCATAGTAAATGTTATAGTCCACCAAAAGAAGCATAGCATACAGTTCATTGTTTCAAAAAAACAAAAAAGTTACAAACATTAAATCGAATCAAGCTGCCATGGGACCTGTCCTGCAGGAGAAATGAAGTATGCCGCATATTGATCACGGACATGTGTACCCTGTGTGTTCCCACGTACACCAGTCCAATGAGCTCTTTCCAGATTCTCATGGACTGGCTCCTCATACTCAAAACCATCACGCCGCCTTACAAAGTTGTGCAAGGCACACGCAGCTTCCACAGCACTGATGGCATTCTGCATGTTGAGTACAATCGGAGTGTGTAGAACCCGCCACTTATTTGCCAAAATCCCAAAAGCACATTCAACTACCCGACGTGCTCTGGTTAGCCGGTAGTTGAACACGCGTTTCTCCTCATTCAGATTATGCCCCGAATAAGGCCGTAGGAGGTGTGTGCTTAGAGCAAAGGCCTCATCACCCACAAAAACACTGGGTAGGCGAGGGCCATTTGTGCCTGGGAGTGGAGTGCTTTCCGGAAGGTCCAGACCATCCGTTCGTAGCATTTGGCCAAAAGAAGAGTTCCCAAAAATAGCGGAGTCCGCGCTGCTTCCATATGACCCAATGTCGATGTAGGTGAAACAATAATTGGCATCAGCCACAGCCATTAACACAAAAGAATTTTTTTTTTTATAGTTAAAGTACTGGCTTCCACTAGCCATGGGCTTTACAATACGAATGTGTTTGCCATCGATCGCTCCTAGACAATTTGGAAAGTTGCAGCGTTGCCAGAATACTTCTGAAATCTGTGCCCATTCCTCTGTTGTTGGTTTTTTAAAGACAATTTCCTTTAGGAATTCCCAAATTGTACAGCAGGTGTCACGAATTATGTAGCTGGCAGTAGATTTTCCTATACGGAATGCGTAATGTAGACTTGCTATGGATTGTCCAGTTGATAGATACCTACAAGGAAAATAATATATATTATTTTTTTATATTTTTTTCAGTAAAAATGCTGAAATCTAAGTGGAAAAGTTTCCGTGACGCCTACACTCGGCAACTGAAGGCACAACGGGAACGCAGGAGTGGATCAGCGGCATGTGCATCCAAAGAATACATTCATTCCAAAGAACTGGAGTTCCTAAGACCAGTGCTGGCTTTGGGGAAGTAAACCATTATCTGTACTAAGGTCAGTAGACAAAATGTTAAAAATTATTTTTGAATATCTCATTTCTTTTTTCAGTACTGAGAACTGCTGGGAGGAAGCTGCTCCAACTGAACCAGAGAACTGCGACAATGACAGTTTGGCCTCGGGGGATCAGGCTATAGCGGTTCAGGAGGCGGAAAGCCAAGCTTCATCGCGGTCCAATACTGCAACACCAATTGAAGAAGACGAGACAGCATCAACGGTCTTGACTCGTGCACCTCCAAGAGGGATTAGAAGGAAGGCTCCAGCTTCGGATCCAGCGCTTGATAGAATGTTGGACATCATGTCCAATATGTCCGACACAATGAACAGTCGCTCATATGGGCAAAAGTTGGCTAAATGGCCTGGGGACTTAATGGACAAGGTCCCCCCAAATCTACAGACAGTTATGTTTGCATGTACCATAAGGTACATAGCTACCTTTATACCACCAAATGAGGCCGATCAAATCTCAGAACCTCCACCACCCTATGGCCCCTACGCAAATCAACCCACGCAGCATCTCTCATCACCACCCGTTCCCCTTTGGACAGCACCACATATTCCCACACATCCACCACGACCAACACCACCACCTTCTGCTTACCCTCCTCTGACAACAACTCATTCTCATTTCCCTTATCTGCCAACAAAACCTTCCACTCACACTCCTCTAAACACGACAACAGTTACAACTTACCCTCATCTTCAGACACAACCTTCTGCTTACCCTCCTCCGACGACAACTCTTTCGCCTTTCCCTCATCTGACAACACCACCTTCCACGTACACTACTCTGACCCCAACAACACTTCAAGCTTACCCTCATCTTCAGACACCACCTTTTACTTACCCTATGACGACGACAACAAATTCTTCACCTTACCCCCATCTCCAGAGACAACCAACGTACAATCCTCCACCAACACCAACACCACCACCACCACCAGCACCACCACCTTCTCGTTGGCCAACGGATGACATCCCCACCTCCAGCTGGTCTCAGTTTGGCCAAGCAATGCACGTGGTGAGGTCACCACACGGGGAAGAGGATTCCCCGCAATCATACCATGATATTTAAAAAGATTTTTGTATATAAGCAACGTTAGGATTGCGAGATGTAAATAATAAAAGAACCTACGATCTACCAAATGTTTGCAGTTTACGAATAATTAAAGAAATTTTGATATTCAACAAATTGTGTTTGGTTTTTATTTGATGCATATATGGAAATATTAATATTGTGTAATACATGCAATAGTCTATAAGCAGGCCAAGACAAAGTCAGCTGAACGACCCGACCTGTTTTGTTGCAAATAATTGCGCGGTTATGCGAAGTGGCTAAACATAATCACAGTCCTTTTTGACAATAAAATAAAGCTTTATTTCGGTTTTTCAGCACCTGTGTGTTTTTTCTATGCCGATATTATAGCAAGAATATAGCATTAGGTTGGATCACTTAAAAATAGACGTATATTAGCATAATATTTTTGAAAAATATAAATTACCTCAGTGTTATGATCAGTCGCTCCACAGGGGGTATACTGTTGCGAAAGTAGGTGTCCATCCTCTGCAATCTACTGCTCACTAATTGCAGCAACTCATCAAAGCTGTAAAGATAAATGTAATTTTTAATTGACAATGGAATGGTACTAGGGTTGCCACCTGTCCGGGATTCTCCCGGACAGTTCTGGTTTGTAATCATGTGTCCGGGTTTCAGACTGCTTGAAACTCGGGCATATTTTTCAGACAAGACTATGACTTTACAGCAGGGTTACTGCCTGCAGGGGACGGACAGTTAAAACACAGCAGCCTCAGATACACCTCAATGAGAGGTGCTAACTGCCAAGGGGTAAAGTGAGCTCACCATGCATCACTGTCTGACTGAACCCCCCCCCCCCCTTCTCTCTCTCCTGCCTCTGAGTGAGTACACAAGGGTAATTCATGGTCTTCAAACCACCACTTACAACAGTAAGTTATCCCTTATACAGTATTAGAGTCCTCTCCATACATCAGAATTCTCACTGTCCCCCCCTTAAATCAGGGTTCCCAGAGCATCCCTTATGTCAGAGTACCTAGAGTTCTCGCTTACATCAGAGTCTGCAGAGTGCCCCTTTACAGTGAAAGGGAAATCTGTGAGTTCAGATGTCAAAGGGTGACTCTGATGTAAAGGGGGACTCTGTGGACTCTGATGTAAAGGGGGACTCTGATGTAAAGGGGGACTATTGTTATTATCTTCATATGATTAGAAATGTTAAATAATAGCAAAATATAAGTATAGTTTTTTATACTATTAAAAAAAATAGCTGTGCACCGCTAAAGTGTTCGGGTTTGACTTGAAGAAAGGGTGGCAACCCAAATGGTACAATGTCAAAAAGAATGAAGACAGATAATTTTAACTAACCTTTTTATGGACATTCTGGTGTAGTCCTGAAATTTTTCTTCATGGTCACGCAGGTCATTGTACATCACCCAAAATTGACCTCTTTCTTCCCGACCAGCAATGACGGGGTGTATCCAAAATCTGCGTTGCCTCTTCCTTTTTCTATGCCTCTTGTTTAGCAGATATGTGCTAGCAGTGGCTGCTGCCATGAACAAAACCATCTCGTCATCACTCATTTTCACTTCTAAATAATAAATGAAAATGGAGTCGGAAGCACAAGGATGACCCGGAAGAGCAATTTTCACCCAGGAAGAGGCAAAAAAAATTCCTAACATAGCAACAAATGATGACAGAGGTGATTTTTTTTCCTTTGGGCAAAAAAAAAAAAAAAACGTCGGACGTCGCTGTATGCAAACGCGCACAATCGCGCGACAAAACGCCGGAAAAAACCGCCGGAAAAAAAAACGCCGGTACGCCTACGGCTAAGCCTAGATGTGAATGCAGCCTGAGTCACATCTTTCCCTGTTATTTTTCTGCAGTTTTGAGAACTTGGTTTCTGTTCTTCTGTGATGGCAGCCCCAAGAGCCCTTGGACTTTGTTTCTGTATATATTTTTCCCTACACATCAACCCATTTTACATAGACCTTGTGAGACTATGTATTCATGACACAAAGTGCTGTTAATGGGGAGATAAATGAGTCCTAGCTTTTGCGCATACACCTGTATGTGTCATCTCCTGAACAGAGCCTTGGGGGCAAACTGCACATGCTCAGTTTGGTGTGTATTGATGGAAAGTTTTTTTTCTTGGGAGAATGCATGTGATCCACACAGGGCCAATCAGCACTGTCCAGACAGTGCCTCATAGGACAATTGGGGAGAATAAAAACTCCTCCTACAAGCTTTTTAACTAGATACTGATAGAAGTCACACGGCTGCTCAAACTGCTGATGAGACAAGGTATTTAGCAGTTTATATTTACAAAAAATATTGCATTTCCATGCTCTGTGTACTGTGGGGAACCAGATATAGTGACTGCAGGGTCCTGGGTTTAGTAACTTTAACACTGAACTTCTTGGCAGACATACAAGACCTGTAGGGGTGGTTGATTAAATAAAAATATTAAACTATACAAGCAGCGGGCATCAGTTTGGCATCAAGTTTGGAGGGGACTCTGTACTACCAGGTTAACGGTTTGTATCTAGATTATTTAGCTCTTGTGCAGGGGCGGACTGACCATTGAGGAACTAGGGCACTGCCCGAGGGCCCCATGCCACTAGGGGGCCCCATCAGGGTTGCCAGGCTCAGTAAAACCAGGGATAGTATGTAAAAATCTGTGTTTTTTTTACATCTGTCCCTGATATGTCCAAAATCTACATGCTTTTGATGTGAAAATCCAGAGATTTTAACTTCCCTGCCTCTGTACTGCCATCTGGCTTGGTGGCCATCTATAAGCCCGGGGGCCCTATAATCTTCTATTGCCCGGGGGCCCCATGAGTTGTCAGTCCGCCCCTGCTCTTGTGTTAACAGCGTAAGTGTGAACTATCTTCATTTTTTATTCTTTTTGAGGGGGTGAGAATGTTTTTCCAATTTCTATGTCTCACTCTTAAATACAATAAGGTTTCCGTGCCTGATAAGGAATATATGTGCAATTTATACACTCTTGAAAAAGTATTGTAGCACAGGTCTACTACCAAAAGTTATCATTTAAGAAATGTATTGTTTTTTTAGAAAAGGGTTTGGCTCCCTCTAGTGGCCATTGAAACTTTATCAGGATATTTCCTTCTGGTTAAGAAAAAGAGCTATGCATTGTTGGATATGTAGGACAATGAGGAAGCACTCATGTTGTTAAATCAGGCTGGGAACTACAAAACCACAATGCCAAGCTACAAACCCACAATGCCAAGTCACAGCACAGCCTGCTGGGCCTGCTTTCTCTCGTTGTGTTCACTGTTGTGTATTCTGCGTGCAGTGGTCTGTGTGCTGATGCCTCAGTGGGTAGGGGCTTCAATACAGGTATACCCTTATCAGGTTGCTATTGGATATTGCTTTGAACAAATAATTCTGCCAATCAATACTTATCTGTAATTCACACAACTTCTTTATGTTATTCTTCACCATTTTTAATCATAGTAACCTTTTACAAGTTGTTCATGGATATTTTGTGTGAGTCTCTATATACTGCCACAACTGATGAAGTGTCGGAAACCCAGGGTCTCGGAAAATATACTATATGCTCTTTCATTATTGTGTAATTTTCTGTTGCTGGGTTCTACACTAACATTGTTAAGCAGGTGTGCCAGAGGGGTTGAGCGGCAGAGTGCAGAACCAAACAAATATTAAGCGGCTCCTACGGGGGTAGCGCTACAGTATATTCAAACTTTGTTCTTTCCCCACATAAGATCTCCTGCTATGGAGGTAGTTCCCCAGATGAGATATCCTGCTATCACAGTGGTTCATATACTGATAACATTTCAGGAACTTTCCAAAAAAAGATATCTGAGAATAAGTTGTGATGCTGAGATAAGATATTTTGCTATACAAATATGATTTCTTCCTACATAAAATGTGTACCTGCCAATTTATCTAACTTGCCAACCAGTGATAGTCTATTCCCACCTATACAGCATTTGGTGCTTTATGTGAAGGTATATTTAGGCTTCATATACGCAGGACGTTTGAAAACCTCTTCTGAACGCTGGAACTTAACAGCTAGTAACGGACCGTTAAAAACATCAGTTTTACCACTTTTACACACCCTGTTTATGGGCCTTTTTTATGGCGTTCATAAGCGTTTGCGTTTAGAAACGTTTTTTTTTAACAAATAACTAGGGTTGTCCCGATACCGATACTAGTATCGGTATCGGGACCGATGCCGAGTATTTGCGGGAGTACTTGTACTCGCGCAAATACTCCCGATGCCTAAATAGAATACTTGGGGGAGAGCGATGCAGCGTGTAATGCTCAGACAGCTGAGCATTAGACATGTGAAGACTGGAATATTTTTGTTTCGTTTTTTCGTTTTCGTTTGGAAAATAAATTTATTTAGTTACTCCCGAAAATCGTTTTGATTTATTTAGTTTTTCGTTGGGGAATAGCTTTCATCCGAAAATCCAATAATACTTGGTTTCTGTCGAATGGGCAAAAAAAAATAAAAAAAAAATTTGACGGGACGTCGAATCCTTTTGGTTGCTGGTGAATGATCAAAGAATATTCGACGGAGCGTAAATCGAAATCTATTCTCTGAAATGTCGAATCTATTATTTCTATAGTGAACAAGGCGTAACTGGCCCACCTGTCTCTAGCTTAAATCTCCCCTTACTGGCAGCACTAAGTTTGTCACAACTCTGCTATCACCGGTGGCCACATTTGGGGCAACTCTTTCTTCTGACGGAGCCATGTCTATACTTTTGAAAAATATAAACATATGCGCTAGAAACAACTAATTGTGTGATACCTTACTAAGATCAATCCAATAGTGATAATTATTCAAAACCCTGAATAGGGGATATACGTGTTGCCACAGTGGGGTGAGGCACATAAAGTATATGAATGTATATAATGTCCATAGAGCATTCATGCTCTATGGACATTACCCATGATTAAGTCACGTGGCAAGTAACGCAACGCGTGGGGGAGGAGTTTGCCGTACGAGATCTGTCGGAAGTTCCCAAGTGAGGACCTCTACACTTTTCGTTATTGAGTGGCTTGATTCAAAGTTGGGGAGAGCGTGAGTGGATCGGCGCATAGCATTGGCAGCGGTATTATCGTGTCTGGCTGTATTACACTATTGTGTTTTCCCTTTTCTTACATGTCCCACACCTGCTGTGGTGTATTGTGAAGGGGGGCTGAAGCCTGTTTTTTGTACTAATGACCAAGGCTGTGTCGTTAAAGGTACTGAAGTGTTTTGAAGCTGAGCATAAGGCACCTGTTTTACAGAGCTGTTGTATTCAGTGATACTCGCACGCTGCTGCTAATTAACATTGTTTAACCCTATTTTACCATCTACTCTACAGGGACGGTATTCTGGAATTGAGTACTAGTTGATGATCTGGATTAATTAGTTTTGTATTTATTTATGGAATTTTACACCTTTTTTTTCATTCATATACTTTATGTGCCTCACCCCACTGTGGCAACACGTATATCCCCTATTCAGGGTTTTGAATAATTATCACTATTGGATTGATCTTAGTAAGGTATCACACAATTAGTTGTTTCTAGCGCATATGTTTATATTTTTCACATTTGTTGTTTGGTTGGTAACCTTTTTCACATACTGCAGCTTTTTACATTTATTTATTAATTTTGTGGTGTATTTTGGATTTAGTAGCGCTGTAGTTCATCAGTTATACTTATGTCTATACTTTTGCTTTCTCTCATTGTCTCCTAATAAAAGAAAGAACAGTGTTTAAAAAATTCTGTAGAAAACATGATAGAGATCTCACCTTTTACCAGGAACTCGGTATGAACTCCAGTATGAGTCACAAACCACTAGTTTTCTGATATAGATCAGTGTGGTAAAAGATGTACTAAAGTTAAACACTGTGTTAAGAAGTATTAAAGCTTACGTTTAGTTTTTGCCTTTTTTTTTTAACCTACTGCTGCAGTCACATAACTACCCTGTAATGAAGAATGTACCATATCCTGCAGACTGATGGTTCTTGATGAAATCTTCGGTCCCGTGATAGCTCATCATAGCGCCAAACATCTGGCGCTGCAGGGGTTAAAAGCTTTTGCATAGCTCCCCGATTTCGAGGGACTGTCCCTGATTTGAAGCAATGTCCTTTTCATTTGTCCCTCATTTAGGTCTGATCTATATAGTTATATAGAAAATGCACTTTTTATCTATCAAAAAGTGTTTCCCAGCACTAAACCTTTAATCCAATTTCTAAATTTCTGCATTTGTAAATTCCAAAAGCCAATATAAAGGAATAGTAGTGGTAAAAAAAGTTTGAGGGTTTGTACAATTTTGCTTTAAGGGGGCGTGGCAATGGGTGTGTCCTATGCCTGCATACTTTTGCTGATAGGTGT
The DNA here is from genome assembly GCA_029574335.1 of Rana kukunoris. Classification (NCBI taxonomy): domain Eukaryota; kingdom Metazoa; phylum Chordata; class Amphibia; order Anura; family Ranidae; genus Rana; species Rana kukunoris. The sequence goes on along the minus strand of JAJQKJ010000556.1, from coordinate 99,029 downwards.
CCCTCATTCCCATCTCAAAAAGTTGGGAAGTATGCTTTTGGTCTAACATTGCAATGCAATTTAGAAGCTCCTGACATGGCTTTTCCCCCTCCTCTTCTTCTGGCAATAGTCCATTCATGGATTCTACTGAATGTAACTTGGTCTGTGAGTGGGGGAGGGGTGGACCACCAGGTTAACGTTTACTAGAAATTTCACTTTCTCTTCTGGAATTTTCCTTTAAATAACATCATGGAGTCTGCATCAGAAGGAATGACACTTCGTTGTGGATGCAATGCTTAGAATGCAATCAAAGATAATTTACTGCTGCTGTTATTAAGAGCCAGTAAGTGATTAATTTGTGAGTCATCTGCCCACAACTCAAATAGAAGTGTAGCGGTAGCCCCGAAGGAGCTGCTGAGAATTGATGGGATGGCGCATTTACCTCATGGCTCCTTCCGAATGTCTAGGGGTGAATGGTACATACAGCAGCAGTAAAGGAATATCCGCAAATAAATGTCTTTTCATGTGCTCTTTATTACCCAGCCGGGTAAAAACAGTGAACAGGTGATGAAAGGACAGATGGGGGTTGAAAGGGGAACGGCAGATTCAGGCGTAGTATTAGGAGCAGTCCTGCTTCTACAGTATGCGTAACACTTTCCACACCACTCCTTCTTGAGTGGGATTAGTGTACCCCGATAGGCCTCTCTCACTGACCTAGCAGTCGAAGTATCACTCGAACCTTTTCAGGACAAAGTCTCTGCCACAGACCCTCCCGAATGAATGTCAGGGAGACGCCTCTGCCACAGGCCCTCTCTGATTGCAGAAATGGAGGTAACCCTCCTCAGTATAGTTATGCCTGGATCTTCTTTTTAACGTCGCCCAGGTACCGACTGAAAGAGGAGTCAATCCTTCAGTGTCCGGTTACCTTGATCCCCGGTGGTTCATCAGAATCCAATTGGACCGCCAGCCTCTCATTGGCACTCCTCAGATGGACTCCCCACCGAACAGCTACACTTGCTTGGGATCTTCAAAAAAGGGAACCCAGTCGACCACTGGGTCCCCGTCCTGTTTGAATGTTCCGGACCAACATGGCCCCGAAACCAGGAACACCACGTGGCACGCACGCCCTGGCCAGGCAGGCCGCATCACTGGGGCACCGTGATGTGGTCAGCCTGAAGGTGGGTGCCACACAGGAAGAAGAACCCCGCCAACATGGCATCTGTTCCATAAGTACCTTCTCCCAGCATGCCCAGCGAGGCCCAAGCCTCCTGATTGGCCGCTGGGAGAGAACACTCAAACCTCAACTCTACTGCTGCCACCTACTGCACCGGGGTGGGAAAACACCCCAGAGCAATAGCATGAGCCCACAGCACAGCCAAGCTGAAACAGAGACCCTAATTAAATGATTGCAATTGGAATCGGAGTCACTTACACTCTGATTATACTCTAAATTTCAATAGCACCGGTACTTGGAAGTAACCCGGCGCTACAGAAGTTATCAATATTAGGTCCCAGATCCAATTGAAAGCATCCCCTGATGAAGTCCAAAATGTGGAACAAATAGAAAACAATGAGGAAATTATGTTTGTGAAGGATCAGGACGACACTGAATGGAAAAAGCGCCTTGAGGTGATTTAGTTTGCATTTGTACCGCTATACAAGTTACTCACTCAGTCACTCACTCACTCAAGTGCAGCCCCTAAGTAGTCATTACTTTGTATTGTAGTGTGAGTGCCCACCATAGTTATTTGAGTATCACTGATTGTTTTAATTTTATCAATAAATGGTTTAATGCTATAAAGGTATGTTTTTCTTATAAATGTATGGCCTTGGAGTATTGAATACTTATACAGTAAGGCAAGTAAGGCATGTTTTCGGAGTGGCGAGGCATTAGAACACCTTTCACCCTCAGTATTTATCATGTTTCCTGTTATCACCAAAAGTGAAAGTGAAAGAAAATCCTAAATGTTGTCATCAGAATAGAAATAGAGAGGGATCTTCCAATGGGAAACTAGTTTTGGTGACCATAGTGACAACTAGAGATTCTTTTACTCTGGGGGTATTTCCTTTCACTTCCTGTTTTGGGTGCAGGAAGTAAAGGGAAATCTCCCCAATGGGACACAGATGGAAAAAAAGAAAATATTGGTTAAGAGACAAACTGCCTGTCCCAAAAGATGAGATTTAACCTAAGTTTAGCCTATACTACAGCTAAAGAACTATAAGGGTTTCAATGCTTTAGCTATTGTTTGTTTTGCAGCTGTAAGGAGTTGGCTAAAAAGCTTAGATTGCGCACGTGATAGGGAATCTGGTTTCAAATTGAGAAGTGCCTAGGTTGTGTCTGGCTTGTCGAACTTTCTGGAAGCAAGAGCAAAAATATTGTTCCAGAAGGTTTGGGCTATTGGGCAGGTCCACCAAATGTGCATGTGCCTGCCTTGTTCCGTACAGCCACGAAAACAGAGAGCAGGAAGGGATGAATGTAGCTATTCTGGAGGGTACCAACGGGTCAGCACCTTATAGTTCCACCACCGGTACATTGGGCGAGGATGATTTGGTTGCTGGCCAATATTTGGACCAATATGCAATATCAAGGGTGTGCCCAAGGTCCTCTTCCCTTTTCTGTGTATACTGAGGTTTACCTGGGTCTGGCTTGATTAGGCGATGAGAATAAAGGGCCAAAATCAGCCCTCTTGTATGTGGATCACTATTACATGTAGATTCAAAACTAGAAAATTGATTAAAGGAGATGTTGGTATTAGCATTGGGTATGTAAACGTTTTTAACTTGGAGTTATCAGAACAGTTCAGACTGGGGTAGTCCAGAGGGTTTGCAAGGGGTTGGGAAGGGGAGAAATGTGAATGATGTGATGAATTTGTGTAACCTAATTAGTCCTGAAGTTGCCCATGCACTAAATGCAGCAGGAGAGTCCCAGGACGGTAGAAGACTGGGTTCTTGAGGAATTAAAAGAGGGGGTTGTGGGGAGATTGTAGGTGATAGGTGATCTTAAGCCTATCCCAAACAGAGGTGAAGTGCCTCGTGACGGGGTTGCGCAGATAAGAGCAATCACAATCAACTGGTTCGATCACTACCCATAAAGGAATTTCACAAGTAGAATGGCATTTCAGTAGGCTAGCCATAAGAGCTGCTTTGTAGTTTGTTGCAAAGTTGGGGAAGCCAAAGCCACCACACAGTTTAGGAAGATAACGTGTGCTCTTGGGTACTCTAGGTTCAATGAGCCCCAGATGAACACCGCTGCCTGTTTTTGAGGATTCCTAAGTAATAGACAGGGACCAGTAGGATCCTGAATAATTATAGTATTTTGGGTAGGATAGTAATTTTTTTTTACATTGATTTTACCTAACCAAGATAGAGTTAGAGAGGACTATTTTTGTTATTTTCACCCCTGATGATGCCGCTAATAATGGTGGTGAAACATGTTGAGTTTAGGAAAAAAATAGTTTTAGTGTGCTAATATTGGTTTGGAGGGTTGAAGAGCTACAACCTACTGTAGAGAAAAGAGATCATAGATGTGATACAATTTATCTAGATTATAATTTTGACAGAGAATTCAGATCTCCATAGTAATTTATGTGAGATTAGAACATTAGTCAGATATACACTGATAGGGGATACGTCCTGTAACGCAACCGCCAAAATAGTAAATATGTAAAAGACGCTACTCTACTATACTTCAGTTGTGGAAATGTAAGATTTGATGTGTGTTCTAATGGTAATGAAATACATAGCGTGATGCATATCCAATCATAAATATTTAATATTTTTAAAATTTCAAGTATTATACAGAATGGAAATGCGAATGGGCGTGCAGGGTTTACATTTTAAAAAAACAGAGGTTGAGCGTAGTTTTCAGTTTATTATCTGTAGAAGTGTATGAATTTTGACCACTAGATGTCACTAGTTAATTGCAATACACTTCCAGTAGCATTTTTTTTTTTTTTTCAGCAATAATACACAGTTTATCCCTATTATTTATATCTAACAGTAAATTCATAGAGGGAATTTCAGATTTCGTTTTTGAAGTCACAGCTGTTAGCTAAATTAGATATACACATGTTTTAAGTATACCCATTGAGAAAAAGTATACCTTTGTGCAATAAAAAGATTTTTTGGAGCCCTAAGTTCTCATCTGCTTATACCCAACTGCGTATACCTTGACACATCAAGCCCATATGTGTCAGCAAACAAACACTGCCAAGGGTGAAGATGCCAAATTGTGACTAACCCCCCTCCTTTCTATTATCGGTTGTAAAGGTTGTGGCACACCACAGCAACTGAAGAGTTTAATAGTGATGCATATTCAGTCCCTCAGTAAAATATGGGGCTGACAGTAGCAAAGAAAAAAAATCCCCTGCATTGATAGTGCCTCTGGAAGGAAACAATTTCCCCACATCTTGGAAGCAAAAATGCAGCTGCATTGGTGTTGATAGTGAACACAATTCTGGGGAGGAGAGCTGGGAGGTTGGAGTGGAAAGGGGCCCTTGTGGGTGCTTTTACCTAAATAATCCAATTTCTAGACAGTCTGTCTCTATAAGGCTTGTCTGCTGGTCCACCCTAGGCCTAGACAATATCCTTGCAGCATTTACCCCATACAGCCTGCCACTGGGAGAGAGTGTTTACCTGGCATCTATCTATCTCTTGGTCCAACCTGGAGGGACAGCAGTCTTCTCTCCTGACCAGGCTCAAATTCTGTGCTAGTGAAAGGGGCAGGTGGGTGAAAGGACTGGGCTGGGCGTGTTACAATGCGACATGGCTATGTAGGAGTGAGGAAGATGGGAAATCTGTAGCACCGAGTTAGGTGCCCATCTGGAGACAGAGGTGTATTCTCAGTCCTCTCTTCTGCCCCAGTAGGCTGTTATTGGATAAAGGAGAGAGCAAAAACATCTTTCCAACAGCTATCAAGACCCCTGATCTTGGTTTTAGCCTGACCTTAGTCTGACCAGAGAAGACAGCAGTCTTCTCTGGCAAGAGTGGCACTTCACATTACTCCTGTTAGTGGGGCAGCTGGAGACTGGAGCACCTGCAAGCTCCTAGTGTGGCCCCCTCTCTATATAACTATTCCCAGGGCACATGCCCCTTCGGACCCCCTTTTCTGTATGTCCCAGCCAGAGGCGTATCTAGTGAAAATGGCGCCTATGGCAAGCACTGAAACTGTGCCCTTTTTTTTTTTTTTTTTAAAGTCTGCAGCTACAAACACTGTAGCTGCTGACTTTCAATCAGCACACTTAATCGTCCAGGTTGCCCACAATGTTGGCCGCCCGAGGCCGATCCGTCGATCGTGGACCTGTCAAGGCGCCGCCATCCTCACTAAAGGAAACAGGCAGTGGAGCCTTGCGGCTTCACTGTCCGTTTCCTACTGCGCATGTGCGAGTCATGCGCCGCTTTGTAAATGGGCAGCTGACTTCTGGGACACACACAGTTCCCAGAAGTCAGCGCGCCACATCCCCCAGAAGACAACATGAGGAGGACGAGACCGAGGAGCACCATGGACAAGGAAGGGGCAGATTAGAAAGATCTGCCTAGTAACAGCCATTTCTGGTAAGTATAAAAAAATATATATATATTTTCTTTGCGTTTTTATTTTATTTGTATTTTTTATTATATTTTTTTAGGGTGGCCCTCCACTTTAAGAATTCTTTCAGAAGTGTTTATAGCTTATTTTTTTTATCAGTTAACAAAACTGAAAGTAAATGGACAGAGAAATATAAATCAAATCAATATTTGGTGTGACCACCCTTTGCTAGCGTCAGTTCTTCTAGGTACACTTGTACACAGTTTGTGAAGAAACTCGGCATGTAGGTTGTTCCGAACATCTGGAAGAACTAACCACATATCTTTTGTGGTTGTAGGCTGCTTCAAATCCTTCACTTAGTCACTTAGGGCAAGGCTCTTCTTATGAATGAAGTTAACTCCGTGAGGCTGAACCATAAAGGAAGACAGAAAAGCGCCCCTAAGTATTTATTAGGTAACAAGTTGGCTGAAGCGACAATGGAACACTCACATGTAAACCATGATTATCTAGCTCATCTATGTAAAAGAGTTCCCAGTGAGTTATGAAATGCAGCACATCCGTCCAGACTGGCAGGGAGAGAAGCTGGCTGCCTCTGTGCTATTCCGGGTACAGATGGTGAAGGGCAGCGTGGAACGCAGTCCCACAACGCTAAGCCCTTTCATGTTTAATAGCCTAAAGCTGTGGAATTCTGTTAGATATTCTGGAAACTTGATGTCCCCTTTCATACCTCTTCTACCAATCGTCAATAATGCCCTTTTACACTGTGGCGGCGTAGCGTAAATGGCCCGTCTTAATTCAAATTGGGCGGGTAGGGGCGTCTATTATTTAAATGAAGCGCGATCCCGCGCCGAACGTACTGCGCATGCGCCGGCCGTGAAAGTTTTGTAGTGCGCATGCTCCAAATCACGTCGCAAATTGTCAATAAAAGCGACGTGAACGTAACGTACGGCCAGCCCCATTCTGAATCGACTTACGCAAACAACATAAATGACGTCTGTCCCGACGTCCATACTTAACATTGCCTGCGCCTCATATAGCAGGGATAACTTTAGGCCATTCATAAGCCTAATGTAAACAATGTAAACAGATACGCCGGCCGGGCGCACGTTCGGGAATCGGCGTATACGCTCATTTGCATATTTTAGACGGGAACGCCACCTAGCGTCCAGCCTAAAATATGAAAATAAGATTCAACGGCGTAAGAGACTTATGCCAGTTGGACCTAATGGAAATCTATGCGTTACTGATTCTATGAATCAGTCTCATAGATAGGAGGGCTCAGACGCAGAAATAAGACGGCTTATCTGGAGATAAGCCGTCTTATCTCTTTCCTGAATCTGGCCCTATGGGCCAGATTCAGGTAGATGGGAGCAACTTTGCTCTGGAGTAACGTTTCTCATTTATGTTACTCTGGCGAAATTTTAGGAGCAAGTGCTGTTATTCATGAAGCACTTGCTCCTAAAGTTGCGGCAGCGTATCGAAAATGAGCCGGCGGAATTCAAATTGGGTGGGTACGGGGCGTGTATTATTTAAACTAAGCGCGATCCCGCGGCGAACGTACTGCGCATGCGTCGACTGTCAATGCATCCCAGTGCGCATGCTCCAAATTCTGTCAGTGAACATCAATGACGTCAAATCCCCATTCATGGACGTTTTACGCAAGCGACGCAAATTTTTTTTTTCGCAGCGATGACGACAGCTATACTTAACCACTTGCATACTGGGCACTTACACCCCCCTCCTGCCCAGGTAAAATTTCAGCTTGCGGCACTGCGTCGCTTTAACTGACAATTGCGCGGTCGTGCGACGTGGCTCCCAAACAAAATTTACGTCCTTTTTTCCCCACAAGTAGAGCTTTCTTTTGGTGGTATTTGATTGCCTGTGCGATTTTTTTTTTTTTGCGCTATAAACAAAAAAGAGTGACAATTTTGAAGAAAAATACAATATTTTTTACTTGTTGTTATAATAAATATCCCAATTAAAAAAAAAACACATTTTTTTTCTCAGTTTAGGGAGATACGTATTCTTCTACATATTTTTGGTAAAAAAAAAAAAAAAAAAATCTCAATAAGCGACTGGTTTGCGCAAAAGTTATAGCGCTTACAAAATAGGGGAGAGAATTATTATTTTTTATTATTTTTTTTTTACTAGAAATGGCGAGGATCTGCGATTTTTATTGGTACTGCGACGTTATGGCGGACACATCGGACACTTTTGACACATTTTTGGCGCCATTCACATTTATACTGCGATCAGTGCTATAAATATGCACTAATTACAGTATAAATGTGACTGGCATTGAAGGGGTTAACACTAGGGGGTGAGGAAGGGGTTAAATGTGTATGCTAGGTGTGTTCTAACTGTGGGGGGAGGGGGGGTGACTGGGGGGGTGACCGATCTGTGTCCCTATGTAAGAAGGAACACAGATCGGGCTCCTCCTCTCCAGAGACAGGACGCTGTCTCTGTGTAACACGGCAATGAGAGATGATCTATGAGAGATCATCTCTCATTGGCCCACAGATCGCATCACAAACGGCCACTCTGATTGGCCGTTCGCCGCGATCTGTGAATGGCCGTGTCCTAGGGACACGGACAACACAGGGCTTCCCCGCAGCGCGCTCTACATCGCGCGCTGGGAACGCCAGAATGACATGCCGTCAAATGACGGCATGTTGGATATTCAGGCCCGCGCTGTTGCCGTCATCCGACGCGGGCCTGAAGTGGTTAACATAGGATACTCCACTAGGGGGCTGCTTTATCTTTACGCCGCGTATCGCTTACGGAAACGTCGGAAAGTCACTGCGTCGCGCCCGAATGCGATCGTGAATTGCCGATTCCCGCTGATTAACATATTTTTTTCGGCGTAAATCAGCGGGAATGCCCCCGGCGCCATTTTTAAATTAAAGTTGCGATGCGATGGCGAAATTTAATTACGCCGCTCGCATCGGAACTCCAACCCGGCGTTTCTTGTTTTCTGGTTACAGAAAACAGAAACGCCGGCTTAAAGTGACAGTTAGGCTGGAGTATCACTGATACTCCAGCCTAACTCTACCTGAATCTGGCCCTATGTGTTTTATCCATACACTGTGACATCATTAAATGGGGGGGTATTAAGAGTGTTTATGAGTTTTTAAATTCTTCATCGTATATTCGTTTTTGATAAAGATAAAGATGAGCTGTGTCTTGTTCATCAATATAATAAAGTGTGTGCTAAGCATGTATGACAAATGGTGTAATCCCCTCTCTTACATTATAATCAAATATGCAGTGTGTGTGTTTTTTAAAAAAATGATTCAGCAAAATACCTTATTTACAGCGCCGTGGGGTGCTCACATGACCTCCCAGCACTTTCCCTTTTTGATCCGAGCACTACAGTGGGAGAGGTTGTGTTTCCACTCTGACGTCAGCCAGGAGAAGAGGAGGAGAGCGGCAGGAGGTCACGTGAGCACCCCGCGGTGCTGTAAAATGGGAATTTGGTGAATCATTTTTAAAAAAACACACACACTGCACATTTGACTATAATGTAAGAAAGGGGATTACAGGATTGGTCACTAGTAATTTTAACAGTTATAGCGGCCGGAGGGGCAGGGATAAGATGGATAGCACAGACTTCCGAGCTGACAGGTAGGGAGGGAGTGGGAGAAGTGACACAGCACAAGCACTGTAAGGGATCAGGATAATTTGTTTAGGGTTACAACCACTTTAAAGTAGTTCATGCTCACAGCATATACTTTTGTTTTATAACATCAACATTGTAATAACAATATAAACTATAGTTATTTTTGCTGATCCAATATAATCTTGCTTGAAACATTTCCTTTCATGCTGTGAGTGCTGCCTCTCCACTGGCCATCAATTTCCACAAATTCCTGGAATCTCTGAATTCACTGAAGCTTCTCCTCTCCTGTTTACTTTCTGTTTCAATATTTGTATTGAAGTTTCAAAAGTCATAACAAGCCATGGTTTGCCCACGCAATGGCGACATCAAACATTTATGTAGAGAAGCGTAATAAGTAACATAACAATAAACTGTTACCGGGGCCATAGAGGACCAGGTTGAAAATTAGGCATATATCATAGACTATATTACTCTGTACACTGGAGTACATCCATCTACATTGCTAGCCTTCATATCAGAAAGGAAGGGAAGACGAAGGAAGCAAAGAAAAAAAGAGAAAAAAAAAACAGAGGAAAAGAGGGGCCCAAAGAGAAGGCGAGTACCATTTACATGGGTCCTGCAGAAACATGGTTTAAAGCCGACCATAACTAGTCAGGGGCAGGGATAGGAAGGAGTAACTTATCCACAGTTCCCAGATTTTCACAAATTTTTCATGCAAATCCTTTAGTATACTGGGCATCTGCTCATCAATCATCAGAGCGGTCATTCTGGTTTTCACCCACTGGAAAGCAACCGATGGAGTCTTCCAGGCCTGGGCAATGGCTCTCTTGGCAGAGATTAAAAGGTATGTGTTCAATTTCTGCTGGGTTGCAAAGAGGCCCCGTATAGGGAAAATGTAAAAGAGCCAGTCGGGCATCCTTACGGACAGTCATATGAAATAACATCTGCGATAGGCCAAAGTCCCTGGACCAGAAGCCGATCAAGAGTGGGCAAGAACACTATACATGTAGGACATCCCCATGTTGACCACAAGTCCAAAAACCTAGCCAGGACCCAGTACCACCGCAGGAGCACTTTATAAGCGGCCTCTAGGGTGGTAGTGTTGAATGAGCATTTCGCTATTGTTGTCCAGGCCTTACTCCAATCCTCCCCCTCAATACCAGATCCAAGGTCTCACTCCAGGGATGGACTGGCCATTTGGACTACAGGGAGTTTCCCGGTGGGCCGATTGCTCAGTGGGCCGGCTTCAGTGACAGTGGACCGCCGCCCACTCCGCTCCTCTGTCTCTCCCTTCCCACAGTGCTCACCTGGGGGGGGAACAAAGAAGCAGGGGGAGGACCAGAGGAGCATGGGGGGGGCCAGACAGCTGGCTAATCTTGTCCCATGGGGGGGGGGCACCAGACTTATTCTTTGCCCCGGGTGAAATAATGTCTAGCTTCCCCACTGGTACTGCCTATAAGAGTACCAGCCATTCTACTCTAATAAAGTAAAACGGCTAGTGGCTAGTGAAGGGAAGAGAGGGCTTGGGTGGCCGGGGGGGGGGGGGGGTGCGGGAGTTGTCCAGCCGCCATGGTAAAGACCTGTCAAAGTGGGCCAGTCTGGATGAAGTCCAGGGCCAAATTTGTGTCCCAGTCCAGCCCTGTCTCACTCCCATTGTGTCACATAGGAAAGGGTTGATAAAGATGACCTACCATTAAGAGAGGCATAAAGAGATGAGATAAGACCAGGGGACCCTGGAGAATGTAGACAAGTATGCTCAAAAGACATCTTGCAAAAAGGAAAGGTGGAAGTACGACAAAGACAATGTCAAGTTGTACAATTACAAATAGTGGAAGACCTCATGCCTGGGAATCTCATATGTCTCCTGAAGGGCCTCCCACGATGTTAACGAACGTGCAGTTAAAAAATTATGCACCCCCATGAAGCCATGAGAGGTCCACCAGGAGAAGGAGAGGGGTTGTTTTAACCAAGGTAGAAAAAAGCATACGCTACGCCCGCACAAAGATAGGCGATTCTACATGAATCTAGCCCATAGTATAGAAAGGGCCAGAGTTCATCAGCAAATGAGAACTTATGTGTAGACCACAGAAATAAACCAAGGTAGCACAATAAAAACAACCTGGATGCAATATAAGAAAAGCCAAGTAGTCAGAGAAGAGTGTTATTCGTCATTTGGAAGTGTGTGAGAAAAAAGATGGCGTCTGCAGGGATGAGCATGTACAGAGGAAAAACACACTCCATGTTTTAAATGGGGAGAAGTAAAGGAGTCATGGAGAGAGGATTTGGATGGCTGTGCCTACTGGAAGCTGGGCTGATGGGAAATATATTATCCACACTGTGAAAGAAGCAGGAGGGACTACATGCCCCAGGGTGACTAGCGAGAGCAGGTAGAGAAGGGAGAAAAGTCAGAACTGAGAACCTAGGTGGGAGAAACAGAGGATGAGCCACATGTTGTGGAGTGTGCTGCAGAATGAGGACATGAGCAGGAAAGGATCTATGGCGGGCTGCTCTTGGAGAGAAAGGTCAATGGACATAAGCATAAGGCTCCAGACTGCTCACCTCTCTATGTGGACTGAACTGCTGCAGAGAGACCAGTTTTCAAACCTGTTTACTGTTGAGTTGCTAGAGGACCCAGAGAGGGGAAATGGTGAGTACTGAGACCTGTGTTGCCCCATTCTGCTATGCGAGGACTGAGGAGCCACCATTATTGTCTGGGAGTGCTGGACACCAGGACCTGCATGAACAAAGGCTGCTGTGCTTATTAGAAGCTTTGTCATTGCATTGTGCCTGCCAGAGACAGTGCCATTAAAGATGCTGTGCAGTGGAACTGCTAAGGACCCCAAGGAGAAAGAAGACTGCATTTTAATCCAACACTGGCTCGAGGAGGAAGCCATGTGCATGCAGCATAACCCCACGCCAGGCTTCAAGAAGATGCATCAGGATTAGGGATGAGCCGAACAGACCGACCGTTCGCGTGAACATTTAGAACCCCATTGAAGTCTATGGGACTCGAACGTTCGAATTAAAAAACGCTCATTTTAAAGACCAATATTCAAGCTATTGTTGGAAAACGTCTTTAAGAACCCGGGTCTTGCCCCAGGGAACATGTATCAATGGAAAAAAGTTTAAAAAAACATAGTTTTTTCAGGAGCAGGACTCCTGAAAAAGTGACCTCGGGGAAGACCCGCGTTCTCAAAGATGTTTCACAGGCAAGCTATAGACACCCAGCAGGTACAATATTTAAAGGAATTTTTATTTTTTATTTAAGCATCATTAAAATCACTGCTCCAGGAGCAGTGATATTAATAATGTTTAAATAAAAAAAATGAAAAATTCCTTTAAATATTGTACCTGCAGTGCTGGGTGTCTACAGTTTGCCTGTGAAAACGTCTTTAAGAACCCGAGTCTTGCCCGAGGGAACATGTATTAATGGAAAAATGTTTTAAAAACGGTCGTTTTTTCAGGAGTCCTGAAAAAATTACCGGTTTTAAAACTTTTTTCCATTGATACATGTTCCCTCGGGCAAGACCCGGGTTCTCAAAGACGTTTTCACAGGCAAACTATAGACACCCAGCAGGTACAATATTTAAAGAAATCTTTCATTTTTTTATTTAAACATTATTAAAATCACTGCTCCAGGAGCAGTGATTTTAATGATGCTTAAATTAAAAAAATTCAAATAAAATTCCTTTAACCACTTGTCCACCGCCCACCGTCAAATGACGGCGGGCGGAGGACTCCATTGTTCTGACAGCACGTCATATGACATGCTGTCTCTTTAAAGCCGCAGGCGGGCACGCGCGTGCCGCTCTGCTTGGGATTCCGGTGCGAGTGCCCGGCAGCAACGATCGCCGCCGGGCACACGCGATTGCCCAGTAACTGAGCGGGGACGTGGAGCTCTGTGTGTAAACACAGAGCTCCATGTCCTGTCAGGGAGAGAGGAGACCGATGCTGTGTCCCTTGTACATAGGGACACAATCGGTCACCTCCCCCAGTCACCCCCCCTCCCCCTACAGTTAGAACACTCATAGGACACACATTTAACCCCTTCCCCGCCCCCTAGTGGTCAACCCCTTCACTGCCAGTCACATTTATACAGTAATCAATGCATATTTATAGCATTGTTCACTGTATAAATGTAAATGGTCCCAAAAGTGTCTGAAGTGTCCGCCATAGCGTCGCAGTCCCAATAAAAAAATCGCAGATCGCCGCCATTAATAGTAAAAAAAATAAATAATAAAAATGCCATAAACTATCCCCTATTTTGTAAACACTATAAATTTTGCGCAAACCAATCGATAAACGCTTATTGCATTTTTTTTTTTACCAAAAATATGTAGAAGAATACGTATCGGCCTAAACTGAGGAAAAAAATATATTTTTTATATATTTTTGGGGATATTTATTATAGCAAAAAGTAAAAAATATTGCATTTTTTTTCAAAATTGAGGCTCTATTTTTGTTTATAGCGCAAAAAATAAAAACCGCAGAGGTGATCAAATACCACCAAAATAAAGCTCTATTTGTGGGAAAAAAAGGACGCCAATTTTGTTTGGGAGCCACATCGTACGACCGCGCAATTGTCAGTTAAAGCGACGCAGTGCCGGAAGCTTAAATTTCGTCTGGGCAGGAAGGGGGTGTAGGTGCACAGTAGGCAAGTGGTTAAATATTGTACCTGCTGGGTGTCTATACGTGTGATAACGTCTTTAAATAGCACAATCACCTGCCTGCTAGTAAATTAGGAAGAACTGATCTATCTAAGCTATACAGTGTATAAATATATGAACTCCTAGGGATGTATATATATATCCTCTACACACTGTAAATTAAGCTAAACTGACTAGCCTGCCTGCCTGCTCTATCTAGCTATATAAAAAGACAATCTCTCTGTCTCTCTGACTGCTCTCATTAACAAGCCGGAACACACTACACGAGGCCGCCCAGCAGGCGGCCTTATATAGTGTGGGGCGTGTGCTAAAGCCCTGAGCCATAATTGGCCAAAGCCACCCAGTAGTGAAAGGCCCTTTGACTACTTGTTTAATCCTGACCCTGCTTCTGTAATTGCTCTTTAAAGTGACTGTGTCAAATGCTCTCAATCTGCGTCACAAGCAAAATATGCTGCGTTCACAATAAATGAAGGTATAAATAAACATATGTAGCACTATTTTTCTCTCTCTCTGCGGCTACTGAGGTATGATGGTGTCACCTGTATAGTATTTAGGAGCAGAGTCTTTATAATATGTGTGATCAGGACAGGATCTTTAACAAGCACAGTGCCTTCACTCAATTGGGGCTTGTGAATAGCCAGTGAAATCCCAATTGAGAAATATATCTTCACATAGACAGTAATCCACGCAGCTTTGTATTTGAAAGTCTGTGTATTGAAGAAATAACATTCAGTGAATCATCCAACATAAAGTATTTTCCAAACAGGAACATGAAATCATTAACAGCCTCTATGTATGTCTCAGTGAGGTGAATGTGAAGCAGCAGCACTTACACAGCCTGTGTTCTCTTAGCATGAATTCATTGTTCTCTCCCTTCATATGTATGTCTCTCCACCCACTTACCCACAAAACCCCTTGCCATCCTCTGCTCTTCTTGATGACCTCATCCTTGGTAAGAGAGAGCATAGCAACCATATTGGAAAAGGGCAAACAAACATTGCATAACAAGAGTATATATTTGGTAAATGGGCACATCACTACACATACAATTAGGCAATCGATCAATTACAAATAAAAACAACCACCTGCATGGTGCAGCATTGGCGTAAGCCAGAGGAGATCTTAAATTCTATATGGGCACAATAGCATATTTATGCTGTTGTGCCCATGTACAGTAGCTGTAGTTGTGCTTATATAGTTGCTATTGTCCCCTTATAGGTGCTAATGTGCCCATATAGCAGCTATTGTGCCCTTATAGATGCCGTTGTTCCCATATAGCTTTTAATGTGCATCTATATGGGCACAACAGCAGCTATTTGGGCACAATAGCAGCTTTATGGGTACAATAACATCTTTATGCTATTGTGCCCATATACTGTAGCTGCTGCTGTGCCCATATAGATGCTGTTGTGGCCATATAAACAGACAAAAATAAACTCAGCGCTCGTATGGGAAAGGAACATGGAGATGTACACAGATCAAATAAATGTAATTAGAATGAATGTAATTAAATGTAATTAAAAACGTCTCTCAATGAGAGAGACAAAGTTAATGGTAACAATCTTTAAGATGAAGGGGGATAGGAATCCATGTTCCAGCACTAAGGGCAGCCAGTGTAAAGAGCTAGAATAAGTAAAAAAGCGCAAGAAGCGAGAAAAACAAGTATCAAGTCAGTATTGAGATTACTATATGCACATCATGATATGTACAGTAAAAAACAGTGAGAGTCCATACTCTGATAATGTAAGGAGTCCAGGGGCCAGAAAAAGATGGTGTAGCAGGGGTAAGGGCTACACTCTCTCGCTTGCAACTAAACCTCTGTTTTTACTTACATCAGTTAGACAGTTTAATTTGGTTAAGTGCTTTTTGGTTGACAATTCTGAGCCTGGTCACATGGTTACTTATAATTTATTATCCATGTTTATATTTAATTGCATATTTGCTAAAATCGCATCTCATTCAAAGTCCCACTTTTACCATTTTTATCCACTTACAGGGATGGAGGCCTATGGCAAGATTGCTATATGCCTCATTCAAAGTCCCAACCCCCCTCTTTTTAAACATTATTCCGGGATGGAGATGCGATTTAGGAGTGGAATGGAGTGCCTGCACAGATTTACCACTGATCAGTTCTTTAATGCATTGTCATTTTTTTACTGGCGGACCCAGTTGGAGTTGGTCTGCCTCTAGTCTGGTGGTATTTTGGTTTTTTGGGCAGTCCTTGTTCCACTCCTACTTTTTTCTTTTTTCTTTTTTTCCAGTGCTCTTATTTGCCATACCAACTCTAGGTAGGGGCGGGCTTTAGGTCCTCACCTGTCCTCTGCCTGGTGATTAGCACACCTGGGCTCCCTTTCAGGAGACCTTAACCACTTCCCGCCCGGTCTATGACAAATATACGTCCGGGAAGTGGTTACAGATTTGTGACATGCCGTTTAGGAACGGCTTTTGCAAAATTGCCCAGCGCGTGTCCGCAGGTGCGCGCAGCGCGGCGATCGAGGACGGCGTGTGTCCCTCGAACACAGCGCTTCCCCGATCACGGTAAACAGCCAATTTCATTGGCTGTTTACCACGTGATCGGCTGTGTCAAAGACACAGCTGATCACATTTCAAAACAAATTCGGCGGCGCGCTCCGTGCGCGCCGCCAGAGGCTTGCAGAGCGGGGATGGTTGCAGGCGCGTGTCCCTTGGACACAGCGCTTCCCCGATCAGGGTAAACAGCCAATGAAATTGGCTGTTTACCACGTGACCGGCTGTGTCCAATCACAGCCGGTCACAAGTGTAAACAAAGCAGGCAGTTACTATCTGATCCCTGCTCTCTCCTCACACACCGATTTGTGAGGAGAGAGCAGGGATCAGTAAGTGAGATCAGTGTAGTTTGTCTGCATATTATACTGTATACAACACAGCCACCCTACCCCCCCCCACCAATAAAGAGGACCTGTCACACAGCCCTATAAATCAGCCCATCTGTAACTTTCAGTGATTGGCACCATAGTTTGTAGACTCTATAACTTTCACAAAGACCAAATAATATACACTAATTTGGGTTATTTTTACAAAAGATATGTAGCAGTATTAATTTTGGCACAAATTTATGAAGAAAAATCACTTATTTGCAAAATTTCACAATATAAACTAAAAAAAAGTGTGTTTTTTTTTGAATTTTCGCTGTTTTTTTGCTTATAGCGCAAAAAATAAAAAACCCAGTGGCGATCAAATACCACCAAAAGAAAGCTCTATTTGTGAGAATAAAAGGATACAAATTTGGTTTGGATATAGTGTAGCATGACTGAATAATTGTCATTCAAAGTGTGAGAGCACTGAAAGTTGAAAATTGGTCTGGGCGGGAAGGTGCATAAGTGTAAGTGCCTAGTATGGAAGTGGTTAAATTTATAGATAGGACTGCAGCCATGCAGAGTGCCGTGGAGTTGGCGCTGCAGCTTCCCAGGTATTTGCAAATGCTTGCAACTAAACCTCTGTTTTTACTTACATCAGTTAGACAGTTTAATTTGGTTTAGTGCTTTTTGGTTGACAATTCTGAGCCTGGTCACATGGTTACTTATAATTTATTATCCATGTTTATATTTAATTGCATATTTGCTAAAATCGCATCTCATTCAAAGTCCCACTTTTACCATTTTTATCCACTTACAGGGATGGAGGCCTATTGGAAGATTGCTATATGCCTCATTCAAAGTCCCAACCCCCCTCTTTTTAAAGCGGATCTCCACCCTAAAGTGAAGATCCGCTGATCGGAACCCTCCCCCCCTCCGGTGTCACATTTGACACCTTTCAGGGGGGAGGGGGGTGCAGATACCTGTCTAAAGACAGGTATCCGCACCCACTTCCGGCCCGCAGTCTCGGGCAAAAGACGGGCTTTTCCCGTTGTATGCTGGGAACTCTCGGCTCCCAGCACACAGCGGGAGCCAATCGCGGGCGCAGCGCGACTCGCGCATGCGCCGTAGGGAACCGGGCAGTGAAGCCGGAGCGCTTCACTTCCTGGTTCCCTCGCCGTGGATGGAGGGGGGAGCAGCAGGGTGACGAGCGATCGCTCATCCTCTGCTGCGGACGCCGCTGGACTCCAGGACAGGTAAGTGTCCTAATATTAAAAGTCAGCAGCTGCAGTATTTGTTGCTGCTGGCTTTTAATATTTGTTTTTGGTGAACCATCCGCTTTAAACATTATCCCGGGATGGAGATGCGATTTAGGAGTGGAATGAAGTGCCTGCACAGATTTACCACTGATCAGTTCTTTAATGCATTGTCATTTTTTTACTGGCGGACCCAGTTGGAGTTGGTCTGCCTCTAGTCTGGTGGTATTTTGGTTTTTTGGGCAGTCCTTGTTCCACTCCTACTTTTTTCTTTTTTCTTTTTTTTTCCAGTGCTCTTATTTGCCATACCAACTCTAGGTAGGGGCGGGCTTTAGGTCCTCACCTGTCCTCTGCCTGGTGATTAGCACACCTGGGCTCCCTTTCAGGAGACCTTAACCACTTCAATACCCAGCCATAGACAATTGACGGCCTGGGATGGGATTTACCATCCTAAGTGGCCGTCAATTGACGGCCTGGGTATTGCAGGCGAATATCTGGATGATGCCTGCAGCCAGAGACATCATCCAGATATCCATCTCTTCAGCCGGCGATGCTGCACAAAGTAAGAACGATCATAGCGGCGGTTCCGCCGCTTGATCGTTCTTACAGGCCGCGGGAGGGGACATCCCCCCCCTCCCGCCGCCATCCGGTGCTTCTCCGGGCTTACCTGTACCTTCGGGGGCCCGGAGAACGAATCGTCGGCGGCGGCAGGAAGCATAGAGATGACTGGTGACCAGATGGTCACCAGTCATCTCTATGACCGTCGGAGGACCCGGGCGCGATCTGATGACGTCCCGCCCGGGTCCCCGTATGTAAACAAAGCCGCGATTGCGGCTGTAAGTCACCATTCATGAGATCGGTGAATTTTTTTTTCACCGATCTCATGGTTTCCAGCCTGGAGGTGAGATGTGAGGTCTTATTGACCCCACATCTCTCCATAAAGAGGACCTGTCACACACATTTCCTATTACAAGGGATGTTTACATTCCTTGTAATAGGAATAAAAGTGGAAAAAAAAAAAAATATGAAAAAAAGTGTAAAAATAAATAAAATATAAGTAAAAAAAAATAATAAAAGATAAAAAAAAAATGAAAACGCCCCTGTCCCCGATAGCTCGCGTGCAGAAGCGAACGCACACGCAAGTCCCGCCGACATATGTAAACGCCGTTTAAACCACACATGTGAGGTATCGCCGCGTGCGTTAGAGTGCCAGCAACTAATCTAGCACTAGATCTCCTCTGTAAATCTAAACTGTAACCTGTAAAAAATAAATAAAGCGTTGCCTATGGAGATTTTTAAGTACCGAAGTTTGGCGCCATTCCATGAGTGTGCGCATAATTAAAGCGTGACATGTTGGGTCTCTATTTACTCGGTGTAACATAATCTTTCACATAATACAAAAAAATTGGGCTAACTTTAGTGTTTTGTTATTTTTTTAATTCATAAAACAATTTTTTTTACAAAAAAAAGCGTTTGAAAAATAATTGCGTAAATACCGTGCAAGATAAAACTTTGGAATGACCGTCATTTTATTCCCTAGGGTGTCTGCTAAAAAAAACATATATAATGTTTGGGGGTACTGTGTAATTTTCTAGCAAAAGAATGATGATTATTACATGTAGGAGAGAAGTGTCAGAATAGGCCCGGTATGGAGGTGGTATAAAAGCCTAGTATTGAAGCGGTTAAATTTATAGATAGGACTGCAGCCATGCAGAGTGCCGTGGAGTTGGCGCTGCAGCTTCCCAGGTATTTGCAAATGCTTGCAACTAAACCTCTGTTTTTACTTACATCAGTTAGACAGTTTCATTTGGTTTAGTGCTTTTTGGTTGACAATTCTGAGCCTGGTCACATGGTTACTTATAATTTATTATCCATGTTTATATTTAATTGCATATTTGCTAAAATCGCATCTCATTCAAAGTCCCACTTTTACCATTTTTATCCACTTACAGGGATGGAGGCCTATTGGAAGATTGCTATATGCCTCATTCAAAGTCCCAACCCCCCTCTTTTTAAAGCGGATCTCCACCCTAAAGTGAAGATCCGCTGATCGGAACCCTCCCCCCCTCCGGTGTCACATTTGACACCTTTCAGGGGGGAGGGGGGTGCAGATACCTGTCTAAAGACAGGTATCCGCACCCACTTCCGGCCCGCAGTCTCGGGCAAAAGACGGGCTTTTCCCGTTGTATGCTGGGAACTCTCGGCTCCCAGCACACAGCGGGAGCCAATCGCGGGCGCAGCGCGACTCGCGCATGCGCCGTAGGGAACCGGGCAGTGAAGCCGGAGCGCTTCACTTCCTGGTTCCCTCGCCGTGGATGGAGGGGGGAGCAGCAGGGTGACGAGTGATCGCTCATCCTCTGCTGCGGACGCCGCTGGACTCCAGGACAGGTAAGTGTCCTAATATTAAAAGTCAGCAGCTGCAGTATTTGTTGCTGCTGGCTTTTAATATTTGTTTTTGGTGAACCATCCGCTTTAAACATTATCCCGGGATGGAGATGCGATTTAGGAGTGGAATGGAGTGCCTGCACAGATTTACCACTGATCAGTTCTTTAATGCATTGTCATTTTTTTACTGGCGGACCCAGTTGGAGTTGGTCTGCCTCTAGTCTGGTGGTATTTTGGTTTTTTGGGCAGTCCTTGTTCCACTCCTACTTTTTTCTTTTTTCTTTTTTTCCAGTGCTCTTATTTGCCATACCAACTCTAGGTAGGGGCGGGCTTTAGGTCCTCACCTGTCCTCTGCCTGGTGATTAGCACACCTGGGCTCCCTTTCAGGAGACCTTAAATTTATAGATAGGACTGCAGCCATGCAGAGTGCCGTGGAGTTGGCGCTGCAGCTTCCCAGGTATTTTCAAATGATTGCAACTAAACCTCTGTTTTTACTTACATCAGTTAGACAGTTTAATTTGGTTAAGTGCTTTTTGGTTGACAATTCTGAGCCTGGTCACATGGTTACTTATAATTTATTATCCATGTTTATATTTAATTGCATATTTGCTAAAATCGCATCTCAATCAAAGTCCCACTTTTACCATTTTTATCCACTTACAGGGATGGAGGCCTATGGCAAGATTGCTATATGCCTCATTCAAAGTCCCAACCCCCCTCTTTTTAAAGGGCTACACTCTCATGGCTGCCATCAGAGGGGAACAGAAACCATGTTCCAGTTCTACAGGAGAAAACACAAGGGAAGAGGCACCCCTGGCTGTAGGAGTTTTAAAACAATTTTAATAGTAAAGCAGTAAACATAGGCATTAAAATTCCCAAAACAAGGGAGGGAGGTCATTAGGTTTGTCAATCCATTCTTGGTCCTGCTGGGGCGTTGTGCTGCATGAAATTGGCTCACGCCGCTGATAGATGAAGCCGGCTTCGGTGGAGGAAAACACTTCAGAGCGAGGCTTGGAGTGCTGTTGGTTATGCAGGGGAGGGATGATGACGTCACTGGAAATGCAGCACGTGATGTGGCTGCCGCACTTCTTCATCAGGCTTGATGAAGGAGCGCGTCATAGGACGTCGTCTGAGACGGCGTCCTATGACGGAACGTGTAAGACGGAGCCACGGACAATATGTCACAATTGGCACCCATGGCTGTCCCATGGGTCTGTAGGTAATAACTGCCATCAGATTAAAAATAGTTATGTGTTAAGCAAAAATTAGTTGCTTCCACAATAAACTCCCTGTCAGGGGTTAATGGAGGGGTCATCAGCAAGAAAATGTGTCACTGCTCTTAACTTAATGTCATTGGGTATAGAGGTGTATAGTGTGCTGACATCCAAAGAGAGCCAGGTATATGTGGTTTCCCAGGTGTAGTGTTTTTAACATATCCAGCAGGTGGATACTATCTCAGACATAAGGTGGAAGATTTTGTGCTAAAGATTGTAGAACGTTGTTTATATAGATGGAAAAATAACTAGACACACGTTCCATAGCGGCCTCTATAGGACTTCCTGGGGATTGGGGTGGGATCCTTATGAATTTTGGTGAGATGGTAAAAATAAGGTATTTTGTAAAACTCTCTCTTAAGGAAAGCCTTTTCCATAGAGTTAATAATGCCCTCATCTGAAACTCTATTGATGAGGGCATGGGCCTCTATTTTGAACTGTGGTAGTGGGTCACTCATGAGTCGTTTGTATGTATTTGGATCGGATAATAGGCGTGTGGATTCTAGAACGTAGTCTGACTTATCCTGTACTATTATGGCTCCCCCTTATCTGCTTGTTTGACTATGAGGTCAGAATTGTGGGCTAGTTGTTGTAGGGACTCTGTCTCCGATTGAGTGAGGTTCGATTGAGAAGATTTATTGGTGTTATGGCACATATGCCATACTTCCGCATTAACTACTAGTGTTGCTCACGAATATTCGCATTGCGAATATTCGTTACGAATATTGCATATTCGAGTATTCGCGAATAAATTTAATATCGCGGTGAATATTCGCTATTGCGAATATTCGTATTTTTTAAAATTTATTTTTAAAACAGATCACATCCTAGTGATCTCCATCGACGTCTAAAAGCATTGCTGGTATGATTAGAGACCCTGGGCTGAGTAGCTGAGGCGATCCTTTTATGTTGCCGAATATTCGCAATGCGAATATTCGTATTACGAATATTCGCGAATACTTTCTCTGCCCTTCTGTGTTTCGTGTATAAAAAAACAAAAAAAAAATTAGCTTTAGTTTAGTCATATTAATTTGTGTAAGTAGAGTTAGTGTTTAGTGCATATTAGTTTAGTAATCCAGGAAATGATCTCCGTTTTCGCGTGTTGACGAGAATTTCGCAATAAATTTTCGCATTCGCGAAATTTCGCAAATTTTTTTTTTGATAAAATATCATGAATATTCGATATTAACGAATATTTCGCGAATATTCTTCTATATATTCGTGAAATATCGCGAAATCGAATATGGCGTATTCCGCTCATCACTATAAACTACCTGATAAAAACTCTGAACATAAGGTCCTTTGGCATCTGTAGGATTGAAGAAAGATTTTGGCCGAAAATTTGTGCGTATAATTGAAGATGCAGTGGGCTTATGTTGTGTAAGAAATTTCTATTAATTGACTCCCATTTTAATTCACACCCGCCCCCCCCCCCCCCCAATTCCATCTAAGAATTGGATGTATCTTATAGAGTCAGAGTGCCACCTCAGTGGATCATGTTTCTGGTCGGTCTTATCCCCCTAGTACACATACACCACAACTATGATGGTGCTTTGTATAGCCTGAGGAAGGAGCATGCATGCCCCGAACACAAAGCCACCTTTTCTCACCCTGCACCTGGAAGTGACGTCATCTCAGATCTCTCCTGTGTTCTCCACTGTTCCCAGAGGCTGCAAATGCTGGACTCCAACTACACGAGCTGTGGGCTGCACCCCGGAGACACGGGCGCTCGCATATATGAATGGTACTCATTGGAAATTATGGAGTACGACTTGTAATGTATCTTTGCAGTCCCAAGTCACAGGACAAGTCACACAAATGTTAAAGGGGCATTAGATGCTCTATTGAGTTGTATTATTATTGTTGGTCATTCCCCTTTTTCTTCTCCTGAAGGGATTTTGTCTCTTCATTAAAGCCCATATAAAGCCACAGGTGTGTCGAGCAGTGTGGTGCTTCTCTCTAGAGTTGTGGGCACTGAGAACAAGGGTTCGGGGGGCTGTTAAGTCCTGAACCCCACTTGACTGACTGCTGGACTACTCCCACCCCTGGATTGAGCCCACGACCTGGCTTCTACTGGGATTCGGAAGTAGAGTCCAATCTCCTAAACCGCTGGCTCTCACAGGTGAGATAACATGACCAGATTGAAGCTGCCTGAAAATAGGTTGGTCAGCATAGGTGTTAGGAGGGGGAGAGATTTTTTTAAGGCTAGTTAGGTTTATGCTGGAATTCCACTTTAATCTTTCTGCATTCATGGTCAATGGTAGTGTTATTTCAAATTACTCTCCCTACTGGTGGGCAGTGGCAGTAAAAGTGTTTGTTACCCAAACATCTCATATTCCTGAAATGTGCTTGCTGTTACATATACTTGTATAAAAAAAGTCTCCTGTTTTTATGTATTGCCTCCTTTGTATGAAATCCCTGGTGATTTGTCCTGACAGTCCCTCTGCTTTACTATAAAAAAACTGACCACACTAAACAGGAGAACAAACCGTGGTCAGTTCTCTGGGAATTCAGCCTGTTCAATGATCAGATTTGTCCTGACACACCTCCTCTACACAGCCATTTCCCGGGAAGCTCAGTGCACTGTTGCTTCTCCACCCCCAGATCTTATGCAGCTAAGAACAGAGGGAATGTGATCACTTATAATAAAAGGGAAAAAAGATATTGGTATTTTTTTTAAATATCTACACACAAATATTTTGCCTTTCATTTCTGAATGGAATGTTTTACAAAGTGATCTTTTACAATCACGTTAATTAACCCCTTTGTGCGGCATTAGTGGCACCACTGTCAGTGTTAATTACTCCTTTATGCTGCATTCATGGCCAGTGACAGTGTTTATTAACCCCTTCATGCTGCAGCATAAAGGGGTTAATTAACACTGACAGTGGTGCCTAATGTAACACAAAGGGGTTAATTAAATTGGAGCTCCACCCAAAAGGTTATGGGTGAGATAGTTTCATAAAAACGCACACAATCGTATGAATACATATACATACAGTTGCGTAACGTGTCTTTGGCTTGCTGTCTGTATGGTTAACGCTTTTTACCAAGATGACATCCTAAGGATCCAGACAATAGAGTAGCAAGCTTCCTAGAACAATATGATGTTAGTATACTTATATGAAAGTATATGCGCAATACTGCATAATTAAAAATACAACTATAGGTCTAGATCTGTGTATCCATAACAAAGGGAGCAACAGCCAGGACATTCACCAAAACATCAGGGGCCGGCAAAGGGGCACTACCAGCGGGCAAACCCTCCCCAGGACAACGTGGAGGCGGAAAAAATGATCTAAATATAGAGCATATATATATATATACTCTGAGCCAGATTTAGGTACCTTTACGCCGGCATATCTCCAGATACGCCGTCGTAAGTACAAATGTGCGCCATCGTACTTTTACACCGATTAACAAAGCTATATATGCCGTAAAACAAGGCTTCAGCTGCCCGACATAACTTGCCTACGCCGGCGTATCTTGGGCGCATAGTTACGCTGGACGCATTCGGCGTTCCCATGTTAAATATGCAAATGAGCAAGATACGCCTATTGACTAAAGTACGTACGCCCGACACAGTAATCTACGCCGTTTACATAAGGCGTTTTTCTGGCGTAAAAATAAACCACCAAAAAGGTGGCGCATCCCATGCAAAGGTATAAACGTCGGAACAGCCGCCGTTTTTACGTCATTTACGTAAGTCGTACGTGAATGGGGCTGGGCGTAAGTTACGTTCACGTCATAGGCAGTGTTCTATCTGACGTGATTCTGAGCATGCGCACTGGGATACGTCCACGAACGGCGCATGCGCCGTTCGTTCGGCCCATTATTTGCATGGGGTCACGGTTCATTAACATGTATCACGCCCACCTTCCACCTACTTTGAATTAGGCGGGCTTACGCCGGCCCATTTACGCTATGCCGCCGTAACTTAGGGAGCAAGTGCTTTGTGAATACAGCACTTGTCTCTCTAAGTTGCTGTGGTGTAGCGTATATTCGATACGCTACGCCCGCCTAACGATACGCCGCCCTACCTGAATCTGGCTATATGTGAGTATGCAGCCATACATAAGACAGTACTTTGGAGTGGGTCAGGACATATAATAAGTTGCTCTAGATCTCTGGTTCTTTCTTACATATAGTTTAATTTTCTTCTTTTTAATTTAACCAGAATTCTTAAACTATGTCATCATTTTCTGGCCTAAGAAGCATGAGTGTTCTGTGGGATTTTTGGAGTGACTCTCAGATTAATTACCAAGTTTCATAAAAAAATTATAATAGCAGCCTTTGAATTACATGTACAGTACCTGGTTTCTGGTTTACCAATAAATCAAAAAGAAATAATAGATCATTGTGGAGATGTGATTTGATATATTTACATTGCTGCTTCAAGGCATGATTGGTTTATCCACATTTTGTCACATTATATTTAGCAGAAAAATGTCCACACCTTTTTTTTCCTCATTTCTCAAAAACTGCACATGCCAGCGGTGATAAAGAGGCTGGCTGGGGAAATAGTGCTTGTGGCATGGGCTTTTAATCAACCACCTGAAACCTTTTCCCACCGGAGCCCGCAGTATTAGAACTCCAGAAGTCCAGGTGGATTCAACGCTTTGACAAGCTAAGTTTGATCGAAATAACGAAAGTGATGCAAAAGACGTCGCTTGTAAAGTCTGTTTAGAATGAATCCACTTCATTTACAGAAATTGTTTATGCAATTGAAAAAACAAGAATTTGTTCGACCTGACTGTTTGGCCTTGGCTAAGATTCTTTTAATCATGACAAATTATGTTTGCTGCTTCTGTAATATAGATCAACTATCTGCCACAAAAGCAAATGAACTTGGCAGTGTTATTTCGCTTGTTCTATTGAGAGTGTTTGACGGTTCAGGCGGGGAATCTCCCAGGGGAATGCTCTGTTCAGCTCAGATGGTGTATTGATTGGAAAATACAGGCGTTTTATCAGTCTTGCTATGTCTTCACAATTAAAACCGCTGCACTATTATTAAAATCTACAGCTCAGTATACAGCCGAGATCTCTTGGTGAAAGGTATACCGTTGTCTGACATGAGATTTCTGCATTTAAAGTGGCATAAGGATGGAACACAACTTATTAGCTGAGTGGCGTCAGTCTTCAATATGGCATTTATCTTGTTTATCTGGCAATCCCTTTAGCCCTGTACACACGGCCCAGAATCACGTCAGGAAAAAAGACTTGTTTTTCCTGACGAGATTCTTGGCAAGATTCTCTTGCCGGGCGAGTGTACAGACACTCCATTCAAAAGAACCGCGGTTCTGCTATAAAACACATCCAATCAACACATTTAAAATATCTAATTTCTTCCTCATTTTAGGCCAATATATCTGCTACATAATTTTGGTAAAAAAATCCCAATAAGCGAATATTGATTGGTTTGCGCAAAAGTTATAGCGTCTACAAACTACGGGATAGATTTATGGCATTTTTATTTATTTATTACCAGTAATGGCGGTGATCAGCGATTTTTAAAGGGACTGCGACATTAGTACAGTAATCAGTGCTATAAATATGCACTGTTACTGTACTAATGACACTGGCAGGGAATGGGTTAACCCCAGGCCGATCAGAGTGTTAAGTGTGTCCCTAGGGGATGCTTTCTAACTGTATGGGGGGGTGGACTCACTAGATGAACACAGCGATCTGTGTTCCTGATTAGCAGGAACACAAGTACACTGTGTTCATCTCTGATAGAATGGCGGTCTGCCTTGTTGTTTACATGCTGTTCTATCTTTCTGGGGAGCGATTGCCGGTGTTTGGCTCCCCCTCTGGCCAATCAGCACGCACGCACCTTGTGACTTGCACGCCCCTGCTGGCTATAGCATGAAATGACGTACAGGTATATCATTTCACGCAGTAGAGCTGACCTGCCACAGTATATGGCCAGTTGGCAAGTGGTTAATGAAATTGTTGAATGTAAATATATATAATAATAATGATAATAAATTGCTAAACCAATCAGCTTCTAACTTAAGCTTGAACTTGAAGCTGATTGGTTTCAATGCAGAGCTGCACCAAATTCTGCACTTTCCAGTTTTAGTAACTCAACCCAGTTACTTGTCTAGTAATATATTTATACATTTCTGATTTTAATGTTTCCTGGATAGCATTGGCATGTTTTTAATTTGTTCTTATTTCATTACTAGTGTTGATAATGAATGGTAAAGTATAATTCCAACCAAGTCTCTTTGTAAAAAAAGTGTGATTGAGTTGGAAGGATTTAGCACCACTTCAAAGTTTTTATTGGTGTCTGCGGCCTCACTTGAAAGATTTTACTTCAAATCCTCAGGGCAGGAAGTTAGATGGAATCTTTTCAATAGGACCAAAGACATAGCTAAAAGAAATTCTAACCTTTTACTACTCTATTTAAAGCAAAAAGAAGAAAACTCAAGGTTAGCAGAAACCCCTAAACCAGCATATACCCATATACAATTCTGCTAATTAACATGCATATTTGGGAGGGGGGAGTCAGTAAAAAATCTTACACTGGAGGTGGCCACAAAATGACTGGGCAAAATAAAAAAAATCATATTCAGGACATCTCTGCAATAGATGCATATCTCAAATTATTTTGCCTTTTTACAAATGTTGCAAGTATGGAAAAAACATCTGATGACCTGCCAAGTGAGCCCTTAAAGGGGTTGTAAAGGTAACATTTTTCTTCCCTAAATAGCTTCCTTTACCATAGTGCAGTCCTCCTTCACTTACCTCACCCTTCAATTTTGCTTCTAAATGTCCTTATTTCGTCTGAGAAATCCTCACTTCCTGTTCTTCTGTCTGTAACTCCACACAGTAATGTGAGGCTCTCTCCCTGGTGAAGAGTGTCGTGCTCGTCCCTTCCCTTGGACTACAAGAGAGTCAGGACGCTCTCTACGTTGCAGATAGAGAAAGGAGCTGTGTGTTGGTGGGCGTCCTGACTCTCCTGTAGCCCAAGGGCGGGGGCCAGCACGACACCCCACACAAGGGAGAGAGCCTCACATTACTGTGTGGAGTTACTGACAGAAGAACAGGAAGTGAGGATTTCTCAGAAGAAATAAGGACATTTAAAAGCTAAATCGAAGGATGAGGTAAGTGAAGGAGGACTGCACTAAGGTAAAGGAAGCTATTTAGGAAAAACAATTGTACCTTTACAACCCCTTTAACTGTCTCTTCTTGCTGACAACTCTGTGTCTTTACTGTACTTTAATACCATAAAGATTTGGTTAGCCTAATTGATAAATATATTCTGTAACTATTCCCTACTCCTCTCTGACCCTCTCTAAGCAAAGACCACTTACGCACTGTGTGAAAAGGGCTCTTAGGAGATGTAGTTCTGGGGGAGTGTCCACATCAATAGGAACTCATTAGGAGTCTAGTAATGGGATTACGGGAACTAAAAATGATGTTTCTTACTACAGGACCAGGGTGAAAAAAAGAGGTCTCCAAACCATGGCCCATGGGCCAGATATGGCCCTCTTCTTGCCTTCATCTGGTCCTTGGGGTATTGTTCCTACCACTGGCACCAACAATGGGGCAAATTTCCTTCCACTGACACCAATGATTCCACCTCCCACTGACCACAGGTAATTTTTTTACTCCCACTGACTACCAAGCCCGGGAGCCTACTCCTACTGCCCCCTAAAGTCTCAAGGACAGTAAACTGGCCCTTTGTTTCAAAAGTTTGGAGACTCTAGATGGGAGAGGGGGAGCTTTGGGGGGAAATTTGGTTAAGGTCTTAAAGTTGGACTTTAATGGCTGTTTTCTTGAGTTACAATCTACTGCAGAATAAGGGAGCAGCAGCTTGGTTTCACACACAGCCAAACACGGTTCTAAAAAAGAGCCAGTCACTGAAACATGGGATAAAGTTATGTCATCCATTGTGTCTTCTGAAAATGCACATGCATGAAATATGTAATTTGTTGATTGGATAAGAGAACTGTTACCAGCACAGTAGGTTGTTTTCCACCTGATGGGTGCAAACTAGTTTTAAGTTAAAAAAATTAAATCAACAGGAGACGTGCTATGTGGTCACGATGGAACATTCTTGCTGGGTGCCCTTTAATTACCAAGAGACATTTACGTCTTAATTTGCAGTGTATTGTGACACCAAAGATGTAGCAGATTTTAGCACTTTTTAGCAGTTTGAGAAAGTCACGTGATAATGAAGCAATGCAGCGGGTTGATATTTGTCTACTTCTGCGTCTGGCAATAAGCCAAGCAGACATAGTTTTGGGTCCAGGACCACCAGGGATCCCATGTTGTCATGGAGGAAGTGGAACACTTGTAGCCAGTAGGTTTGCACATTGGGGCAGTTCCATATCAAAGTTAGAGCCCTTTCACACTGGGGCCGTGGCTGCGTCAGCGCTAAAGCCCTGCATATTTTAGCGGTGCTTTTCGGCTGCTAGCGGGGTGATTTTAACCCCCAAGAAGGGGTTAAAAACTCCTGAACTCACTTTCAAACCGGCGATTCCCCCCAACTTCAGGGGCGATTAGACAGACATCTGTGTGTATTCATACACACATGTCTATTGAAATTGCCCCCTGAAAAGTGGTGCAGGAACTACTTTTGGGAATCAGCGCGGCGTCACAAAGTCGGCAGTGCACCAATTCAGACGGTGCCGTTTCCGGCAATAGGCGGCGATTTGACAAAGCAAATCGCATGTCAAATGTGAAGTGGGGCTAACTCTGCTTCTCTGCCAACACTTTGTAGCCATCCATTAAAAAAATGCTTTCCACTCAGAATGATTCTGGTCACAAAAGCTTAAAAAAAACACCCTGGTTATTAGGGGTTAATGAACATCATAATACAATTATAAAGCAGATATTTCTAGAACATGTATGTCACTTTAGACATAAGCTCGATAAACTTCCAACAATATCATTGATAAAAATCAAAAACTCATGTCAATCATAGAGCATCCTAGACATGCAGAAATCATAATAAAGATCAATATATAACAAAAATCTATTTCTATACAGGAAACAAAGTGATAAAAAAAATACTGATGGGAATAGATTGTGGTTTCTATATGACAACTACTGTATGTGGCGTGTTCAGAGGGCAGCTAAATCTTAAATACCGTATTATTATCAGATAAAAGCTCAGTATGTATTCTTGTCATTACACCTGCTGTTTACTACAAATAATACTGTATTAATAAAGCTTGGTTATAAACTGGCAGATGCCTCATCTGTTTTCTGAAATATTTAATTAGTTGTGGATATTACACACTGGAAAACATCTGCAATGCAGGAATCTTTCCTCACTTACTGATCCATTATTATTAGTTGTTATTAAAAGGCACCAACATGTTTGGCGTTGTTGCAGGATGAATTTGCGAATATCTACATTAAATAAGGTTCATTGATTCAGAGCCTGGATCAGATCACCATAAATTGTTGTGTGCAAGGCTTCAAAAGGTACATCAAATACACAAGGGTACAATTTTTGCTCAGTACATTATGCCCCATTGCAGTGGCGTAGCGTGGGGGGGGCATTGCCCCGGGGGCTCAACATTTGAAGGGGCGCAGTGACAGGCGGGAGATTAGTTTAGGAGACTGTGAGCAGCTGTTCGCTATATTAAAACAGTTGCGGTGCGGTGCAGCTTAGGCTCCAGTGCCGCGGTAACACTGAACACTTCGTCTTCGGCATCATTGTCTTCACACACTGTTCAGGCAAAAGAAAGTCGAAGATCAGTCCATCTGATGAGAACGGTCCGAAGGACCATTTTCATTGGTTAACTGATGAAGCTGACTGATGGTCTGATGTGCCTACACACCATTGGTTAAAAAAACGATCGTATCAGAACGCGGTGACGTAAAACACAACGACGTGCTGAAAAAAATGAAGTTCAATGCTTCCAAGCATGCGTCGACTTGATTCTGAGCATGCGCAGCTTTTTAACTGATGCTTTTGCATACTAACGATCGGTTTTGACCTATCGGTTAGGCGTCCATCGGTTAAATTTTAAAGCAAGTTCTCTTTTTTTGACCGAAGGATAACTGACTGATGGCGCCCACACACGATCGGTTTGGACCGATGAAACGGACCTTCAGTCCGTTTTCATTGGTTTTGACAGATCGTGTGTACGCGGCCTAACCCTGTTTAAGCCAATCCAAAATTCACGTGTATTCGCAGCTAATGCTTCTGAAAATAGCCCAGCTTACATTGTAAAGATTCTCTACTGTATTTACTTTGTAGTCTAATAAAGCTCCTTGACATTTTCAAATTAGTTTGGAATGCGATGTCCTACTTTCTCCACTTCTAATACCATTAATGAAATATATTCTACTAATAGGAGCTAATACGACATCTGCCATGGTTTCTCTCATCCTAATAAAACCAGATTACATTAAAGAAAAAGTGCTGGTGTGGTGCTCTTTTAGTGAGCACAAATTTTGATTTATTTTTGCAGTGTTTGAAGTTTGTTTTGATAAGACTCTTGAGAAACAAAAAAAGTAGCTCCACCTTCTATACTATATCTGATAACCAGTGCTGTCCCCTGCGGGATACAGTAAGGCAGTAATACGCCACACTGTAACAGAGGCGTATCTAGTAAAAATGGTGCCTATGGCAAGCACTGAAACTGTGCCCCTGTCAAAACATTTGAAATCTGTCTCTTGGATAACCTTAAGGGGGTGTTGTTAGATTTTGAGATGATAGAGGGAAAGAAAGAAGGATGGAAGGACAGCGGGCCCAGATCCTACACCACAATAGCAATATGTGTATTCCAGAAAGTTTAAAGAGGAAGTAAACCCAGATGGCAGCCATATCTCTTGTCATGTGACTGCAGTCAGCTGACACCTGTGAGGGTGGGGCCTTCTGTACCACAGACACTTATTGGCTAGGACACGGTGCAGCCCCTGCTATCTCTGTAGCTGTCTGTTACATCCCTCTCAGCATTCTGTGTTGGCGGCCCTGAACGAGCCGGAGAGGTTCATCTTTTTTTAAGAGGGGGGGGGGGGGGATATCACAACCCAGTCCATTCCTGCCTAGAAACTACCCAGGACGGCCATAGCCTGGGAGTGTCCCAGCAAAATTGTGACTGTTGGCAAGTATGCCCTGATAAATGCCTTGCTGCCCAGCCACTCACGAGCGCCCCCTTCAGATGGCGCCCATGGCACTTGCCATATCTGCCATACCCTAGATACGCCACTGCACTGTAATGACTGTAATACACACGACCGTTTGTCTTTGCAGAAATAAAAACAAAGGGCCAGATTCACGTACATCGGCGCATTTTTTGACTGGCGTAGCGCACCTCCTTTACGTTAGACTGCCGCAATGTAGCGGCGCAATCACCGTATTCTCGATTGATTTGCGCAGAAATTAGCAACTGTGCAACGTAATTTCAGAGGCGTAAGGCGGAGTAATTCAAATTGGGAAGGACGTGGGTGTGTTACATTGAAATGAGCCGTGACCCCATGCAAATGAAGGGCCGGCCGGCTCGCGCATGCGCGCATGAAGCAGAGCATGGTCAGCACCTCTGTGCGCATGCTCACAACTCGGGAACGGCGCAATCAGTAAAATTGGAAGTGAACCCGGGCAACTTTGTGAACTACGCAGACAGCATAAATAGATAGACACAAACGCCCTTCCTTTGCAAAATTACATCCCTTTGTATCCCTCCCTATACAGCAAGGTGCTTTTGTTCTGTTGTTTGTTGCGTTGTGACTTTTCTTTGTTAAATTTGTTGACTGTTTGATCTAGTGTTTTGTAGAAGATATTTGAAAGTGTTTTTTGGTGACTGCTTGTGAGACTTTTTGGTTGATAGATTTTTGTTTGTTTGTTTTGTTGCTTGATTTTTCCTGCTTGTTTTTGTGAGTGATTTTTGCTGATTGTTTGGGAGAGAGTTTTTGTATGGGTATGACTGAGAGGAAGAGGAAGTTGAATTTTACTTTGGGGGAGAAACAAATAATTGCCCGGGCCATTACCCAATATGGGCATTTCCTCCACGGCCCGGAGAGTGCCAACACCACCCCGGCCAGGAGGCGTGAGATTTTGCAGCACATTACTGACCAGGTGAATTCAGCGGGGGGGGGGAGGGGGGGAGACCCGGATACGGCCGGGGATTGAAAAGAAAATCAATGACCTCCGGCGTCTGGTCAGAAAGAAGCTGGCCAAAATGGCAGCCCATGCCAGGGGCACAGGAGGGGGCCCACCATGCCCTGTTAGGCTGACAGCGGAGGAGCGTGCGGTGGCCCACACCTTTCATAGACAACAGGTGGAGGGCCTGCCTGGATATGACTCCAGTCATGAAAGCGTGATGCCAGGTTAGGTTTTTTTGCCCTATCAGGTGTGTAGCATGTGGGGGGGTGAAAGGGAATATGTGGCAAGTGTGTGGATCCTCCAACCTGTGAATGTTTTGTGTCATCCACAGATGTACAGGAGGGTGCTGGGGCCATCTGGGCTGACCGCACCATCCCAGGGACAACAGCCTGATGAGGACCCCCAGACAATGCCGGAGTCCTCGGAGGAGGTTGAAGAGGAGGAGGAGGAGGAGTTTGAGGAGGAGGAGGATGTCATGTCAGCCAGTGGATTGCTGTTTTTGGAGGAGTCTTCCTCTCTGGCTGGCAGCAGCCAGCCCTCCATAAGGGCTAGCCCCTCCCACTCCTCCCCCAACAGGGCTCCTCTCCCAAGGGCCGCCCCTTCTCCCAGGCCACAAGCCTCAGCTGGAGGCAGGAAGTGTTCCCAGAAGACCAAGGGGGTGGCCGAGGTTCTGCCCGCCAATCTGAGAAGGGACCAGGCACTTCAGACCCGCCATCTGGGACAGGTCAGCCAGACTTTGGGGCGGATGGAGGAGAGCCTGTCCTCCATAAAGGATACGCTTGGGGACCTGGACTGCCACTCCCGGGCTCTTACAAGCTGCCTAAACGTACTGCAGACTACAACAGCAGACGTTGGGCAGGATGTTAGGGCCCTCACCCAGGCTATCCAGGCCAACACGGCAACACTAGGTGCTGGCCTGAACAGAATTACCGTGGCCTTGGAGGGCAGGCCGCCAGGTGGGCAGAGACGAGGGGCTGCTCCTCATTCCCCGGATTACCCCCCCCCCCCATGAGTCTCTCCTGAGAAGCCGGGGCCGTGGCCGTGGGCGCCCCAGGTGTGACTCACGCCAGCGGCATTAATTTGTTTCCCCCCCCTTTTTTTTAGGTTTTTTTTTTTCTGGAAATTTTTTTTTTTGCTGGACATTTTTTTTTGTGTTGTGAATGTTTTTGGAATGTGGGGGTGATATTCCTGCCGGAAAATGGATGTCACCCTCAGTTTTGGTGGAGTAGGGTTCCCCAGGACCAGGGAGAAGTGATCCCCAGGTCCGTGTGAATGGTGTATGAATGTACAGTGACATAATTGGAGCCGTGGCGTGGCGTTGCTGCTCACAAGTGCAGCATGGTGGGCTTGTGCTAATCCAATTTGATGAGGATGTGATGTGTCTGTGCTAGGGACCACAGTGGTGTGCATGCATGCATTCTCATTGTGCCATGATTAATGTGTGTGTTTAACGTGCAAAGATGCCTAATGTGAGCTGTCTCCTGGCTGTTCTTCCCTCAGAAGATGGGGTAGCCTCGGTTAGGGGGGGATTGTCTGGTTCAGGGGTCGGGTCATCACGTATGTCAATCTGCAGGCCCTTTCTTACTGCGAAGTTGTGCAGCAGGCAACATGGACCGATGATCTGGCACACGAAGTTTGGGGAATACAACAGGGTCCCCCCAGATTTATCCAGGCATCGGAAACGTGACTTCAGGAGGCCAAAGGTGCGCTCCACCACTGCACGTGTTTGGGCGTGGGCTTCATTGTATCTTTCCTCTCCTGGGGTTTGGGGGTTCCAGATAGGAGTCATGAGATGGGGTCCCAGTACATATGCAGAGTCACCTGTAAGGGAAAAGACAGGAGGATGTTAGTCATGCATGTGCCCCTTGTGATGTGTGCATCATGGGGGGGGGACAGTCATGCCTGCCACCCATGTCACTCACCAACCAGCCAGGTGTCCCCATACACGTTCTGTTCGAATTCTATTCGGGTGGGGCTCTGATTGTAGATGTAGCTGTCATGGCTGGATCCGGGGTGTTTGGCACGGACGTGCCATATGAGGCCTTGGGCATCGACTATCACCTGTACTGTCAAGGGACCAGCTCCATCCAGCCCCAGCTCCGTGACAGGTCAGCTCGGGTGCGGTCGTCTGAGCTGCGCGCGCGCATGCGTGGCGTGTCGGCGCGCCGTGTGCGCGGGCACGCGCGCGTGACGGCGCGCATGACGGCGTGCGGGAGCGCGCGAGGGCACACAATCTCGTTCCGCCCCTGGCCAATCAGAAGCCTGAGCGGCTTA
This sequence comes from Rana kukunoris, assembly GCA_029574335.1. Classification (NCBI taxonomy): domain Eukaryota; kingdom Metazoa; phylum Chordata; class Amphibia; order Anura; family Ranidae; genus Rana; species Rana kukunoris. Next base: position 63,144 of record JAJQKJ010000556.1, on the reverse strand, counting down.
TTTAAATCAGCTTCCCACAGTCCTCTGGTTGCTGGTTTGTAAACAGCGTTTGAGTACCTGACTTGTTACCTGTTATTGGATTCTTCACCTGCTTGACCTTTGGCTTACGTTTCCGGACCTCTGCTTTCTCCAATCCCTTGACCTTGGCTTGAACCTGGACTCCTGGCTATCTCCTGCCCTTTGTACCCCGGCTTGAACACTGGACTGTCTGTGTCAGGGATCCAGGCCTGTCTTCCGATCCTCGCACATGCGCAATAGAGCGGCGCCCTGGCGTGTACCCGTGCGGGAAAGGCGCGCGGTCTGGCGACGCAGCGTGCACATGGGCGCGCACACGGGCGCGCACCTTCCGGGAACCAATCAGAGGCCTGACCAGGCTATTTAAACCAGCCCCTGTCTTATGGCAGGTTGCTGGTTTGTCTTCAGCTTGTGCTTGGACTCTCTGCCGATTACCTGAACATTTGACCCGGATTTCCATACGACTCTCCTCTCGCCCTGAAATTGATCTTCCGTACGACTCTCCTCTCGCCCTGAAGTTGACCTTGGCTCTTGTTCCTGGATACGCTGTCTTCTATAATCCCTGACTTCTGGCTTGATTTTGGACTTGTTGACCTCTCCAACCCCTGAACCTCGGCTTGCTCTCTGGACCTGTTCTCAGTCTGATCCGCTTGCACCTGCCTGGTACCCCTCCAGTTACCTGTTCCACAATTCTTCAGTACAGCTTCTGCTACCTGCCTTGCACCTGTCTTGTGGCTCCTCGGCTGCCTGCTCTGCTCACCGCCATCAGGAGGAGCTTCAGTTCCAGTCTGCACCAGGATCCCGGCTACCAACCCGGACCTCACTGGCGCTGGTGCCTCCCGGGGCTCACCTCCCCTGTCCCAACTCCAGGGGACGGTCGGCGCCGGGTCGCAACGGTGGGCCACCCTCGGCATCTCGGCTTCGGTGAGTACACAGCCTGATAGTACAAACCAGCCTGATGTCCGAAGCCGACAGGGTGCGCTCTCCCTTCGAGACCCTGTGCCAGCAGGTCTCCGCCCTCACCGAGGCTGTCCAAAAGCTTCAGGAAGGATACGTGCAAATTGATGGTCGCCTCCAACAATTGGGCAACCTGCCTGGGGCCGTACCTCCATCCGTGGCTCCATCCCCTGGGGTTGCTACGTCTCAAGCCTCTCCTGCTCCGACTGTGGTTATGACTCAACCCGAACCCCGCGTCCCCATCCCGGAGCGATTTGCGGGGGACCGAAGAAGATATCGGGCCTTCAAGAACGCCTGCTCCTTGTACTTGGCTCTTCAACCTAGGACTTTTTGTGCTGAACCCGTAAAAGTAGGGTTTGTGATCTCCCTTTTGGCCGAAGAGCCGCAAGTTTGATGGAGCAAAGGAGCCCCATCCTGGACTCAATTGATTCCCTCTTTGAGCACATGGCTAAATTATACAACGACCCACAGCGCACAGCCACGGCTGAAGCCGTTCTCCATAACCTGGCTCAAGGAAGAAGACCCGTGGAGGACTACACGGCCGAGTTCCGTAAATGGTCGGCCGACACGGGCTGGAATGAAGCCGCCCTGAAGTACCAGTTCCGCCTGGGGCTCGCTGAAGGCCTCAAGGATGAGCTGGCAAGGACTGAAACCCCGGCCACGCTGGAAGATCTGATCCAAGCGGCTACCCAGTTAGACCGGCGCCTACGAGAACGGCGCTCTGAGCGCTTTCAAAACGCACGTCCCACCTGGACACCCCCAAGGCCCTCTCCAGCTCTTCCGCCTCCAGCGGCTTCTCCAGTCTCCACGTTTCCTGACCCTGAGCCAATGCAGCTTGGACTTGTCCGGGCGCCTCTCACCTCCGAGGAAAGACAGCATAGGCGCCAAGCCAATCTATGCCTGTACTGCGGAGCGGCTGGCCACTTCCTCCACGGTTGCCCCATAAGACCTAGTAAGTCGAAGCCTCCACCTGCCTACAATTTCCATGTTGCTAACTTCCCTCAGACTCATGTTGTGCTTTTTATTTCTCTACAGCTACCAGCAGGGGCAACCCGGCTCCCAGCCATTGTTGATTCAGGGGCATGCAGCTGCTTCCTAGATTCCACCTTGGCTCAGAAACTTCATGTGCCACTTCGCATTAAAGATCATCAGTTACAGATCCACCTGGCTCACGAGACTCAACCCATCTGTGCCACCACGGACTCAGGCCACCGAGAGTTCCTATGTCTGGATCTTATTCCGTCTCCCCTATTCCCCATCTTGGGCCTCCCTTGGTTACAGGCGCATCAACCCTGCATTGATTGGCTAAAGAAAGAAGTCAGTTTCACATCTTCTTACTGCACCCAGAGTTGCTTTCCACCTTCAGTCACCGTCTGTTCCGCTATCACAACCCCACCAGAAAACATTTTGCACGTCCCCTCCGTCTATCTTGAATTCAAGGATGTATTTGATAAACAGCAAGCCGACTCTCTCCCACCTCATCGGCCATACGATTGCCCTATTGACTTACTACCTGGATCCGAGGTCCCTTTCGGGCGTATATTCCCATTATCCGAGACCGAATTAAAGGCCCTCAAGGCCTACATTGATGAAAATTGAAAAAAAAACTTCATCCGCCGGTCTTCCTCTCCAGCCGGGGCAGGTATCTTCTTCGTGGAGAAGAAAGACGGCTCGTTGAGGCCTTGTATTGACTACCGTGAACTCAACAAAATCAGGTACCCGCTGCCTCTGATTCCAGAACTTTTTCAGCGCTTCCGGTCCGCTCAAGTTTTTTCCAAGCTAGATTTGAGGGGCGCCTATAACCTCATTCGGATCAGGTCCGGAGACGAATGGAAAACGGCCTTTAGGTCTCGATTTGGACATTTCGAGTACTTGGTGATGCCCTTTGGGCTTTGCAATGCCCAAGCCACCTTCCAACATCTTGTCAATGACATCTTTCGTGAATATCTAGATGATTTTTTGGTGGTCTACTTGGATGATATTCTCATCTTTTCAGCCTCCCTTGAATTACACCGGTGCCATGTCAAAGTGGTTCTTGCCATACTAAGAAAGCATAAACTTTACCTGAAAGCAGAAAAATGTGAATTTGAGAAGGCCTCAGTACAATTTCTAGGATTTATTATCTCCACCAGTGGGGTCGCCATGGACCCGCAAAAAGTAGAGGCCATCCAAGCGTGGCCAGCTCCGGTCGACAAGAAGGCGGTGCAGCGGTTTGTTGGTTTTGCCAATTTCTATAGACGATTTATCGTTGGATTCTCCTCCATCGTGGCACCCATTACTAAACTTACCCGACAAGGCGGTCGCTTCCACTGGTCACCAGAAGCTCAGGAAGCCTTTGAAAAGCTTAAATCCGCCTTTTCCTCTGCTCCGGTCCTACGACATCCGGATCCAACTCTACCCTTTACCCTGGAGGTAGACGCTTTTGAGACGACCACCGGGGCCATCCTATCACAGAGACAAGGGGTGAAGGCTCTGCTACATCCTGTGGCCTACGCCTCTCGGAAGCTAACTGCCCCCGAGAGAAACTACGATGTAGGGGACAGAGAGCTGCTTGCCATTAAGGTGGCCCTAGAAGAATGGAGATACCTACTGGAGGGGGCGGCTCATCCCATCATGATCTTCACAGATCACAAGAATCTTGAATACTTACGTTCAGCAAAACGCTTAAGACCCAGGCAAGCTCGGTGGGCGCTTTTCTTTTCAAGGTTCAATTTCCATATTTCTTATCGACCCGGCTCAAAGAATGGAAAAGCGGATGCCCTTTCCAGGATGTTCCTCGAAACCCCTTGCACTGCAGAACCCAGTACCATCCTGTCGCCTCGGAATTTTCTTTTACTTTTCCAAGTGGACTTGTTAAACTCTCTCAAAACGGCTTCCAGACAGTGTTCCGCTCCGGAAATTGAGGCACTGGATAAACACGACGACTTACTTTTGTCAAGGGGGAACATTTTTGTACCAACGGAAGCCAGACGATTGATCTTGAGTACCTTCCATGACCACAAGTTAGCAGGACATTTTGCGGCACGGAAAAAGGGTGAACTGATTTCTCGATCTTTCTGGTGGCCCAGGTGGAGACAGGACTGTAAAATCTATGTTGCTTCATGCATTCGTTGCCAACGAAACAAGGGTCCCAATACTAAGTCCTGGGGATTGCTCAAACCCTTACCTATTCCGGAACGTCCATGGGCAGAAATTTCCATGGACTTCATTGTGGACTTGCCTCCATCTGGAGGCTTTACTTCGATCCTGGTCGTGGTGGACCGACTCTCTAAAATGTCCCATTTTGTGCCCATGGTAGGAACTCCCTCTGCGGCAGAAACAGCCAGGACTTTTTTCAAGGAAGTTGTTAGGCTCCATGGGGTTCCCAGAAGTATCGTCTCTGACAGGGGCAGCCAATTTACATCCAGATTCTGGAAAGAACTTTGTAAGGCCTTGGAAATCAAGAGCTGCCTCTCCTCGGCCTATCACCCCCAGAGCAACGGCCAAACAGAGAGAACGAACCAAACTTTGGAGCAATACCTGCGATGCTTTTGTTCCTCCTCTCAAGACGATTGGTCGTCCCTACTACCATCCGCAGAGTTCTCCTACAACAACTCGGTACATTCCACCACCAATCAGACCCCCTTCTGGTCCAACTTTGGATTTCACCCATCCTTCCTCCCGGATGATGTACCAGAAATACCTGTCCCAGCTGTTCAGGAACATCTAACAGCTGTCCAGTCAAATTTTCTGAAGCTTCAGGGGATGATGCGACAGGCCCAAGAGGATTATAAAAAAAATTATGATAGAGGAAGAAAAGAGTGCCCAGCCTTTAAAATCGGGGAGGAAGTCTGGCTTTCCGCCACTAACCTAAAATTACCTGTGCCTTCTCGGAAACTTGGCCCGAGGTTCATTGGTCCCTTCAAGATCAGACGGAAAATCAAAGCCGTGGCCTTTGAACTTGCCCTACCGGACTCTTACAGGATCCACCCTGTTTTTCACTCCTCCCTCCTTAAACCCGTTGTGCCAGACCCTTTTGGCGGAAGAGGGGAACCCCCACCTCCACCAGTGGAGATTGAGGGTGAACTTGAATTCGAAGTGGAGGCCATCGTGAGTTGTAGGAAGAGGGGTAGGCAACTCGAGTACCTGGTCAAATGGAAGGGGTACCCACCGGAGGACAATTCCTGGGAACCTTCTAAGAATCTACATGCCCTACGCCTAATCCGTGCCTTTCACCAGGAACATCCGGAGCTGATGGCCAGTTTGGGCGTCCGGAGTCCGCCCCTTGGGGGGGAGGCACTGTCAGGGATCCAGGCCTGTCTTCCGATCCTCGCACATGCGCAATAGAGCGGCGCTCCGGCGTGTACCCATGCGGGAAAGGCGCGCACACGCGCGCATGCGCGGTCTGGCGACGCAGCGTGCACATGGGCGCGCGCACGGGCGCGCACCTTCCGGGAACCAATCAGAGGCCTGACCAGGCAATTTAAACCAGCCCCTGTCTTATGGCAGGTTGCTGGTTTGTCTTCAGCTTGTGCTTGGACTCTCTGCCGATTACCTGAACCTTTGACCCGGATTTCCATACGACTCTCCTCTCGCCCTGAAGTTGATCTTCCGTACGACTCTCCTCTCGCCCTGAAGTTGACCTTGGCTCTTGTTCCTGGATACGCTGTCTTCTATAATCCCTGACTTCTGGCTTGACTTTGGACTTGTTGACCTCTCCAACCCCTGAACCTCGGCTTGCTCTCTGGACCTGTTCTGATCCGCTTGCACCTGCCTGGTACCCCTCCAGTTACCTGCTCCACAGTTCTTTAGTACAGCTTCTGCTACCTGCCTTGCACCTGTCTTGTGGCTCCTCGGCTGCCTGCTCTGCTCACCGCCATCAGGAGGAGCTTCAGTTCCAGTCTGCACCAGGATCCCGGCTACCAACCCGGACCTCACTGGCGCTGGTGCCTCCCGGGGCTCACCTCCCCTGTCCCAACTCCAGGGGACGGTCGGCGCCGGGTCGCAACGGTGGGCCACCCTCGGCATCTCGGCTTCGGTGAGTACACAGCCTGATAGTCTGCTTCCGCAAAACCCCTGACCACGGCTTGTCTCCTAGACTTTTCTTCTGCCTTGTCCTTGTTTACCCAGAACCTCGCTTCAGTCTACCCGTCTGCTGCAGCTCTGAACCATCCCGGTGGATCTTCCGCCTGTCCCTGCTTGACCTGCTGGATCTGCATCTTCCCGCTGGTACCGGTGCCTCCTGGTGCGTCCTTCCCCCTGTCCCAATCCCAGGGGGAGGATCGCGCCAGGTCGCAAAGGTGAGCCTCCCTCAGCATCTCGGCCTTGGTAAGTGTTCCCGTGATAGTACAAACCAGCCAGATGTCTGAGGCCGACAGGGCGCGCTCACCCTTCGAGACTCTCTGCCAGCAAGTCTCGGCACTAACAGAAGCGGTGCAAAAATTACAAGAAGGGTACCTACAGATGGATGGCCGTCTTCAACTACTAACCCCTACACCGGGACCCGCAGCCCCTTCGGTGACCCCAGGAACAGGGGCGTCCACCTCTCAGCCTGCTTCAACTCGAGCAGTGGTCGTGTCTCACCCAGAACCCCGGGTGCCTACACCAGAACGCTTTTCAGACGACCGCAAAAAGTTCAGGGCCTTTAAAAACGCTTGTTCTCTGTATCTGGCCTTGCAACCCAGGACTTTCTGCTCTGAGGCCGTAAAAGTGGGCTTTGTGATCTCGCTCCTTTCTGATGAACCTCAAGCCTGGGCCCACAGTCTGATGGAGCAAAGAAATCCGATACTGGACACGTTGGACTCCTTCTTTGAACACATGTCCAAACTATATGATGACCCTCTGCGTTCTGCCACGGCTGAGGTTACCCTCCACAACTTGAGTCAGGGCAGGAGGCCCGTTGAAGACTATATTGCGGAGTTCAGGAAATGGTCCGCCGACACTGGATGGAATGAGGCGGCCCTGAAGTACCAATTCCGCCAAGGACTATCTGAGTCCCTCAAGGACGAGTTGGCTCGAGTCGATCCCCCCGTCTCACTAGAGGGGTTGATTCAGTCGGCTACCCAGCTGGACCGACGCCTTCGGGAACGGCGGGCGGAGCGTTTCCAAACAAACCGTCCCAGTTGGATTCCACCAAGATTCTCCCCGCTCCTCCGTCTCTCCCGGTCCCACCGGTCTCCTCTCTTCCAGACCCCGAACCCATGCAGCTCGGGGTTATCCGGCCTCCTCTCACCCCAGAAGAAAGGCAGCGAAGACGCCAGTCCAACTTGTGTCTGTACTGTGGCGGAGCTGGCCACTTCCTTCGTTCCTGCCCGGTGAGACCTAGTAAGTGTAAACCGCCACCCGCCTTCAATTGCCACGTTACTAACCTACCACAGACTTATGTTGTCCTCTTTCTTTCTTTACAGCTCCCGGAGGGGGCAACCCGGCTGCCAGCCATAATTGATTCCGGAGCATGCAGCTGCTTCTTGGACTCTGCCCTGGCCCTGAAGCTGCATGTTCCCTGCTGCCCTAAGGACTTTCATCTGCAAATCCACCTAGCAGACGGCTCTCTTCCCCGGTCTGGACTTGTCACTCAGGAAACCCAGCCAATCCTTGCCATTTCTGACACAGGACATCAAGAATTTCTCTGCCTGGATTTGATACCTTCTCCAGTGTTCCCCATCATCTTGGGACTCCCATGGTTGCAGGTCCACCAACCCTGCATAGATTGGCACAAGAAGGAGATTGAGTTTTCATCCGCCTACTGTTCACAAATCTGCCTCCTGCCCGCCCAGGCCTCCTGTTCCACCCTAGCTACTATGTTGGACAATTCTCTTCACATCCCTTCTGCTTATGCTGAGTTTAAGGACGTCTTCGACAAACGACAAGCTGATCACCTTCCCCCGCATAGGCCATATGATTGTCCTATCGATCTCTTGCCCGGATCCAAGATCCCTTTTGGCCGTATCTTCCCCTTGTCCGAGACGGAACTAGTCGCCCTCAAGGCATATATTGATGAAAACTTAAAGAAGAAGTTCATCCGCCCTTCCTCTTCTCCTGCTGGGGCGGGGATCTTCTTCGTTGAGAAGGATGGGTCCCTCAGACCCTGTATTGACTACAGGGAGCTAAACAAAATTACCATCAAAAATAGGTATCCGCTACCTCTCATCCCAGAACTATTCCAGCGGTTTCGGGCAGCCCAGTTCTTCTCCAAACTAGATCTCCGAGGGGCCTACAATCTTGTCCAGATCAGAGACGGGGACGAGTGGAAGACGGCCTTCAGATCCAGGTTCGGGCACTTTGAGTACCCGGTGATGCCGTTCGGCCTCTGCAATGCCCCTGCCACGTTCCAGCACCTAGTCAATGACATTTTTCGCCAACACCTAGATGACTTCCTAGTTGTCTATTTAGACGATATCCTCATCTTCTCGGTCTCTCTCGAGCAACATCGTTCCCACGTTAAGAAGGTCCTAGCCATTCTCAGGGAACACAAATTATACCTCTGCACCCGTCCAGGAACACCTAACTCACATCCAACAAAACTTCCAAAAGCTCCGGGAGGTCATGCGGCAGGCACAAGAAAACTTCAAAAAATTCTACGACAAGGGGAAGAGGGAGTGCCCTGCTTTCGAAGTAGGGGACGAGGTCTGGCTTTCCTCTACTCACCTCAAATTACTAATCCCTTCACAGAAACTGGGCCCTAGGTTCATCGGCCCATTCCGAATCAAACGGAAAATCAATCCCGTGGCTTTTGAACTAGCACTACCTGAAACTTACCGGATCCATCCGGTCTTTCATGCCTCTTTGCTCAAACCAGTCACGGTAAACCCGTTCCCTGGGAGAGAAGAGCTCCCACCTCCGCCAGTGGAAATTGAGGGAGAGAGGGAGTTCGAGGTGGAGACCATTCTGGGCTGCAAGAAAAGGGGAAGGCAGCTCCAATACCTAATCAAATGGAAGGGATACCCCCCTGAAGATAACTCCTGGGAGCCTTCCAGGAATCTGCACGCTCCCCGCCTGATACGAACCTTCCACTGTGAACATCCGGAGTTGATGGACAGTTTGGGCGTCCGGAGTCCGCCCCTTGGGGGGGGCACTGTCAAGGGACCAGCTCCATCCAGCCCCAGCTCCGTGACAGGTCAGCTCGGGTGCGCTCGCCTGAGCTGGGCGCGCGCATGTGCGGCGTGTCGGCGCGCCGTGTGCGCGGGCACGCGCGCGTGATGGCGCGCGGGAGCGCGCACAATCTCGTTCCGCCCCTGGCCATTCAGAAGCCTGAGCGGCTTATTTAAATCAGCTTCCCACAGTCCTCTGGTTTCTGGTTTGTAAATAGCGTTTGAGTACCTGACTTGTTACCTGTTATTGGATTCTTCACCTGCTTGACCTTTGGCTTACGTTTCCGGACCTCTGCTTTCTCCAATCCCTTGACCTTGGCTTGAACCTGGACTCCTGGCTTTCTCCTGCCCTTTGTACCCCGGCTTGAACACTGGACTGTCTGCTTCCCCAAAACCCCTGACCACGGCTTGTCTCCTAGACTTTTCTTCTGCCTTGTCCTTGTCTACCCAGAACCTCGCTTCAGTCTACCCGTCTGCTGCAGCTCTGAACCATCCCGGTGCATCTTCCGCCTGTCCCTGCTTGACCTGCCGGATCTGCATCTTCCCGCTGGTACCGGTGCCTCCTGGTGCGTCCTTCCCCCTGTCCCAATCCCAGGGGAGGATCACGCCAGGTCGCAAAGGTGAGCCGCCCTCAGCATCTCGGCCTTGGTAAGTGTTCCCGTGATATGTACGTTGATGGAATGCCAATGCTTTCGATTGCGGTATATGTGCTCTGTCTCATGGGGGGGCTGGAGTGCCACATGTGTGCAATCAATGGCCCCCACGGTGCGTGGGAATCTGGCAATCTGTAGAAATCTGTCATTGCCTTCAGCCGCAGGTCCTCAGTGGTGGGTTTGATGATTTGGTTTGCCATGCGTCTGAGGATTGCAGGGACAACCTGGTGCACACATCTGCTCATGGAGGATTGTGACATCCCAGCCACCACTCCTCTTGTTCTTTGAAAAGAGCCACTGGCAAGGAAATGGATTGTTGCCATGACCTTGACCAGTGGCTGCACTGCATGTGAGCGGTGTCTTGGGCTGGAGATGTCCTCCTGCAAGGTTGTGGTTAATTCCAGGATGGCATGAGGGGTGAATCTGAAGATGCGATACACCTCAGAATCACTCATGCCAAAGAGGTCTATGCGGGTGCGGTATATCCTCTCCCGTGCCCTCCTCCGTGCCCTCCTCCGTGCCCTCCTCCTTCTTTGTTCCTCTAAAGTCAGTAGTATAGCTATGAGCAAGGATGTCCCTGGCATGTTGGCATACAGATTGTTGTGCAACACGTGTGACTGCTCTGCTCCTCACTAACAGTGTTGCTTTCTCTGACATGTAGACGTATTGTCTAATTTTATACCACCTTTTATATGGTCTAATTTTAGACAGGCCGTGCAGCTGTTGCGTACAGCGCGTAGCCTGCGCTGCAACAACGTTCTTTTGTGGATCCCCGTAACTCCCTCATTAGCATATTTGAATAGCAAATCAATGGTGTGTCTAGCGCAGTTTTGCGCAGACGGATGCGCCTGTCTATCGAAATTACGCCGGACAAAAAAAAGTAGATTTCTTGCGTATCTCGTTTTGGGGATGCGGTGCATCGAAACCGCTCTGTGAATCTGGCCCAAAGTTTTTCCCGACGGGATTCCTCTTAAGCCTGCCTTGCATACACACGTTCAGGCCAAATACTGCCCGTCCAAAGCGTGGTGACATACCCCACATACAATGGGACTATAAAAGGGAAAGTTCCATTCAAACGGCGCCACCCTTTGGGCTGCTTTTGCTTATCCTTGTGTTAGTAAAAGTTTGGTGAGAGGCGATTCGCGCTTTTCAGTTTTTGTGCTTTCCAGTCCATTACATAACAAATGTGCTATCTCCATTCTAAACCCCAGTTTTACCAGAACGAGCGCTCCCGTCTCATACTTGATTCGGATTCTTGATTTCCCCTCGGAAAAGCATACATACAACCGGTTTTCCCTGACGGGAAAAAGTCTGCTGGGAATCCCGGCGGGAAAAAAGAAAACATGTTCTTTTTTTTTTCCCCACAGTTTTCCTGTTGGGAAAACTTTGATGGAACATACACATGGCTGGGATTCCCGGCCAAAAGCTCTCATGGCAGTTTTCCTGCCGGGAAAACCGGTTGCGTGTACAAGGCATAAGTTTCACCCTGTGTCATTCCACAGGCTTCCTGGGAGAAACAATACAGAAAATGGTGCCATGTTTTAACACGGTGCTGCTCTCTGTAGCACCCACTGCCAAAGAAAGAGGAGGGTGAAGAGTACCATTGGACCCTGTTGAACATATTTGGGAAAAGATGTACTGTATATAGTGCACCCCTGGTGCATTAAGTATGACAATGTAAATAGACAAAAATAAGGTAATGGTTGCAAGAATCCAATCACAGCCAAGCTTATTGTAGTTGCCAAGAGAAAGAGCAATCAGGTAAGGGTACAAATGGAAAGCCTTCAAACTGCTCACATACAAAAACATTAAGAAGCTCAAATAGTGCATTACATGCAATATAACTTCAATATAATTAAAACAATGGTTCCACTCACATATTACTGGAAGCTGATTGTAAATGGCCTCTAAATGATGTTTCTAAGCATGTGTGGCCAAAGGCCTGGCTGTTATCCAGGAACAGTCCTCCCAAGACACAGGAAATCGGAAAAAAAACACCAAAAGATGGCATGGGACTGTAGTCATAACCTTTTAAGAACTAATCTAATATTTTAATAGATAAATAAATAAATAATACTACAAAATATACCTGTGGTATGAAATGGCCGTGGCCTTTATTTATAGGTGTAAATAAATTGATTATATCAAACAATTCTTAAATCAAAATTAAATAATCAATTTAAGTATATTAAATCAATTTTATTAACATATAACCATATATATATCTTATAATAATAAAATTAGCTTAGCCATTTAAGCTCAAGCTAAAACAATCATGAAATATACCATCCCCTTACAAGAAGGGATTAAAACCTCATAAAAAAGGCCACGACAGGGAGGGAGGGTGGGATGTGCTTCTCCAAATCTTCTCCAATCTTCTGCCCACTGCTGACGCATCCTCTATCTTTTTATTGGGTTAGAGGACCGTTGTTTGGGGCAACTGTCAACAAAAGCTCAACCAATCATAGGTAAGTATTTTTTTTTTTTTTTTTATTAATTAAACTTTAATTTTATTTTCTGGTATGACACAGTCCCATAGGTGGTGGGGGCGGGGACATTTCATGCCCCGCCCTTCACCTTCATGGGACTGTAGTCATAACCTTTTAAGAACTAATCTAATATTTTAATAGATAAATAAATAAATAATACTACAAAATATACCTGTGGTATGAAATGGCCGTGGCCTTTATTTATAGGTGTAAATAAATTGATTATATCAAACAATTCTTAAATCAAAATTAAATAATCAATTTAAGTATATTAAATCAATTTTATTAACATATAACCATATATATATCTTATAATAATAAAATTAGCTTAGCCATTTAAGCTCAAGCTAAAACAATCATGAAATATACCATCCACACGCCAGGCCCAATTTTAAGGAGCCTGGCACCCCACCAAGGCGACAGCCAATTCAACACAGGTTTGTAAATCTAAATTGAAGATGTCAAGAGCAATGTCAGATAAATGCACATTGTCTGGTCTATAAAAACCAGGCAAACCACCTTCTAAGTTCACATGTCTAAAAGACATACCATGAACCAAAGGCATGAATTTATCCAATGACCTATTAAGTCTCCTGTGAATTCTTTCTAAATACTTACGCTCACAGGGCAGAGCAACCAATCTAGTTGAGGAACAATTTCAGAAAAGACCAAAATAGTATTGGGCAAAACAGCATGTAAACATAACATATCAAGCTTAATTTGAGAAATCAACTATAACGTCTTGCGTATTCCAAGATCATTACCATATAAGTGGAAAATGATGATCTGTGGTATGGGCCAACAAACATGTAAATGAGATAGCACAGAACGTAAATTGCTCCAAAGCATACAACATAGCCCATACCAATAAAAGTAAAATTCCGATGAGGTAAACCTAAGTTATCGCCATAGACTCTCCATTCAGCTCTCTTCTGAGCCCAGAAAATATAAGAGTGTCCTATTATCCAGACGTTATATCAGGCATCTAAAATCAAAATTGAAAATTAGGTCTAACATACGATCTATAACAATTCGATCGCCAACCACCAATTTCACAGATTCATTAAGACCAAACATAGCTGCCGTAGTGGCTGCACCGATACGAAAAGAGTGAGATGAAAACCGCAGGTGTCCCAACTGTAATGCTTTGAGGCATCTACGTAGAACGGCCTGGAACTGATAAATAGTCACCGGAGCACCCGTGACATGAATCAAAAATTGCCTATGAAAAATAGGTCTCACTCCCAAAAAACGTCTAAGTAAAGAGAAAACGCAATAGCGAGCGCCAGGATTAGCCCGCAAAGTAATCCACCGACCATGATCCATACGATCATTCTAACTCTTATAAGCAGAATTTGAATAGAATCAGATCTAACAAAAACATCCCGAAAGAAGAGACCAGAGTCATCAGAAACCTTACGTGGCAACAATTCCGAAAGGCCCCAAAAAAACATAAACAAAATGACAAAGAAAGTAAGAGGGATTCATATGGAGAAAAACAGACATCCTTAGAAACGTCACAAAGACGACCAAAAAGGTCAACAGAAATCGGTAATCTATCATCAGCGACCAAATGTTTCCTTCTATAACCCCGCAAGGCATGCTTGACCGAGAAAAAGGACATACAGGACCTGATACCCTGCAGATGCATAAAAAAGGAAACACGGAAAAAGTTTTAACAATGAGAATGTGAATAACCACGAGACATTCGAAAATTTAGAAAGGACAGAACCAAACCTTCCGAAAACGGGGGTTGATCACATCCCAAATAAAGCAAGAAAGAACACCATAATTTCCACAAAGCTGTATACAACGCCCACGTGGAGGGTGCCAAAGAACACCTAATGGCAGCAAAAACAGGATTCACCGAAGGTCCCATAAGTGTGGAGGGCATAATAGGCCAATAGGATCCGCATCCGGCACCAATCGTCAAAATTCTTGAATCCGAGAGCGGGGCAATGCATCAGCAATAAGATTATCTTTTCCAGGAATGTATTTTGCTTTAAGCCAAATATTAAGGTCTAAACATTTAAACACCAACAATCTAAGTACAGCAAGAACAGGAAGACATGTAGACGATAAGCAATTAAGAGCAAAAACTACACCCCTATTATCCGAATAAAGTAAAATATGACGATTCCTAAAATTAACACCCCACAATTCCAAAGGCCACTAAAACAGGAAAAACTATCCAACAAAACAATATTAGAAGTCAAACCCTCATCCTTTCAAGATTCAGGCCACGAATCAGCAGACCAATGACCATCCCAATAAGCACCATATCCACACGATCCAGCAGCATCTGTATGCAGATAAAGAGCAGAGGCCGAACAAAAAGGAGTATACCACAAACAATTACCATTAAACGTAGCCAAAAATGTACGCCAAACTTTAAGGTCTTCTTTAATTCAAGATGTAATTCTCACAAAATGGAAAGGAGAAGAAATTCCAGAACTGACCTGATACAATCTCTTAGAGAAGACACGACCCATTGGCAAAACCCTGGACACAAAAGCCAATAAACCAAGAAGAGATTGCAACACTTTCAACCTAACCTTATGTTTGGAAAGAACGAAGTCCAATAAAATCCTAATTTTAACAATCTTTTCATCAGGAAGATGGAATTCCATTGAAACTGTATCTATCTGAACACACAGAAAGTCAAAACAAGACGTAGGGTAAACAGATTTTTTATCGGCCAACGGAACACCAAACTCCCGACAGACAATCCGAAATTCAGTAAATAAATATAAACAATCAGATGTACCAGCTTCACCAAAAAACAGAAAATCATCCAGATGCAATGCAATGAGTTATTAGAACCAGCACGAAAACCAACAACCCATTCAATAAACGTTAAAAAGAGTTCAAAATAACAACAAGAAAGCGAACATCCCATCAGGAGACCCCTATCAAAGTAATATTAATTTTGAAAACAGAAACCCAAAGAGTTAAAAGCGGATGGATGAATAGGAAGTAACCGAAACGAGGATTGAATATCAGCTTTAGCAAGTAAAGCAGAGGCACCAACACTCCTAATTTTTAACAAAGTGTCATAAAAAGAAGAATATTGAACAGAACACAACGAGGGGTCAATATCATCGTTCAAAGAAAATCTAGATGGGAATAAGAGATGGTGTATCAATCTAAAAGAGTTTGGATCTTTCTTAGGAATAATACCAAGCGGAGAAACCCAAAAATTACCAAAAGGAGGAGTAGAAAAATGACCTTCAATTCTACCAGCTCACAATTCTTTATTCAATTTCTCACGAACAACAGCCAAATTAGAAGAAACAGAATGCAAATAGGAAAGACACGACAACCGATTCCAGAAAAAGAAGGTTATCGAAAACCAAACAAGAAACCAACACGCAGGACGATTGCCCTCTGACATTCTGGATACCTGTGAAGCCAAGGTAGCATGTTTAGAATGTTCACCGGCGTTGTGGCTTTTAATAAAAAGCTCCTTCGAAGGAGCAGAAGCGTTCTTAAAACAACGAGAAGCAGGGTGAGAACCAGCGCAATGACTACACTCATGTTTGTATTTACAGCTGTTAGGCCGCTTACACATGCCATCATTGAAATTAAAATACACACACCTCTCCTATACATATTACTGGCATTGGAAACATTAACTTTAACCAAGGGCTTTTGAGTTAATAAAAGATTGAGCCACAGACCTATATCTTTTGAACCCCACTTCAAAGATTTGTGCACAGACAACTTCTGGCGAAATGCTTCGTCATAATAAAACCATGAAAAACGTTAAAAAATGTTGTATGCTTCCAAAATAATTTTGATATGTTGGAATAAGCCAGAACACAAATCAGGGCGCTGTTCACCCAGCACGCTAGCATAAATGCAAAATGCCTACAGCCAGTTGTTAAAAGAGCGTGGCGGCAATTTTCGTTTTAAGCTCGTGGTTGGACGGAAGCAAAGTCAGAATTTAAACTTAGTCTCTTTTCCAAAAAATTTCTTTCACTGCACTAGATAAATGAAACCCCAGAGGACACAAATCGCACGTCAAAACTTCCCTTAACCTCCTTGGCGTTTTTCCCGTGTCTGACACGGGGTAAAAATTTGCTGCTACTATTGTTGATCCCGTGTCAGACACGGGCTCGCCTCGCTGAATCCAGAGACTGTTTACTTACCTTCTCCCTGGATCCAGCGATGCATCCACGCTGTGTGAGCGAGCGGGTGCTCGCTCGATTCACACAGCGTCCCCGTGTGCCGCCGAGCTCCGTTCCCTGCGACGTTACGTCGCACGGGGACGGAGAACGGCGCCAAATTCAAAAATGTAAACAAACACTTTACATACAGTACAATGTAATCTTATAGATTACAGTACTGTATGTAAAAAATACACACCCCCCATGTCCCTAGTGGTCTGCCCAGTGCCCTGCATGTCATTTTATATAATAAAAACTTTTCTTTCTCCCTGCAAACTGTAGATTGCCCATAGCAACCAAAAGTGTCCCTTTATGGCAAAAATTGTTTTAGAGCAGCTAAAAAACAGCGATAATAAATTATAATCACTTGCAGAATTTAGCGATAGCGATCTGTGGGGAAATTCGTCATAAAAAAAAAAAATTATGACAGCAAAAATTCTGCAACTGAGCAAATTTCAGTGATTTTGATTTGATTACATTATTGAATAATTTTTACTATAATTATATTATTATTTGTTATAATTTTTTATAATTATTTATTATATTATAATTTTTAATAAAAAAAAAAAAAAAAAATCATACCCGGGATGCCTATTAGACTCTTGTTTAGATAGATTTAAGTAAGTACTTACTAAGAATTGCAGGCCTATAATACATAACACCACATTTCCTTGCAAAACAATTGCAACGCTTTTGGTACAAAATTCCAGACAGAATCATAACGCCAGGGAGGTTAAGCAAGATTCTGGGACCAAAGGAGGAATCAAAACATCATGAGCAGCAGGAATAACCGTTGCAGTGGCAACTGAGGTAGAGACAGGGCTAATATGAGCCTCAGACAAAGGATCCAGCCACACAGAAGCAGGAGTTGACTGTGGTTGATTAACAGAATTAAAAGAATTAGCAAACATGGACATAAATTAAAATAAATAAATAAATAAATAAATAAATAAATAAAGTAATTCCCTGACTGGAGAAGAATTATTAAACTCACCAGCAGGAGATGAAACCAACTCAGTCGAGGCATTCGCAGGCAGCGGATTTGGAGAAACGACAAAATCAGGAGATGCATGGTCATGATCAGGCGCCATGGTAACGGGAACCATCAACAAAGAAGGAGCTGTATCAATAAAACTGGAAGCATTTAATTGATGATCAGAAAACCCATGCATCAAAACATTAAAAGGTATTGCAATACCTATAGATTTACAAAGACGCTTCCTCCCAGAAATCTGTTTACTACCAGTCGCCATGACAACAGGATTGGCTGGCTGTGATGGACCTACAAAATTAATCTGAGGCATTCCAGCTGAAGTAACAGCACTAGAAGGGGTTAAAAAAAGAGGCAGAACAATTAGAAACCCTAAGTAAATCATTATTACAATTATCAATAAAATTTAAATGAAATAACTTGTCTTCTTTCCCCTAGAGACCTGACCAGGTGGAGATTCGAACCTGAGAGGACACTTAAGCTGCCTCTGTGTTGATCTGCCTTGATGTACTGTGCACGCGCCAGCGATTCCAGCCGAAGTAGAAGGCCGAACGACATCGCGGATGAAGGAAGGGCCTGAAGCCGATTACACAGGCGGAGATGACAACATCTGACGGCAGGAGACAGAGGAACCGCCACTCACTGCACCGGAGGAGAGTCCACTATAGGACACCAAAGGTCCAAGGGGGAGAAAGTATATCAGGGGGATAACAGGGAGAGAAAGGGAGGAAGAAAGACATGACACCGCAGGACCGGAAAAAAACAGGTCCACGACCAGCAGAAGAGGGAGAAGGAGAAAACAGGGGAGAAGAGCCAGGAAGAGAGAGCCATCACCATCCTCAGCTGCGGCCCGGTCCCTCATCTGGCGAAGCAACTGCTCCATGACAGGTAAGTGCAGATGTGCTTCTCCAAATCTTCTCCAATCTTCTGCCCACTGCTGACGCATCCTCTATCTTTTTATTGGGTTAGAGGACCGTTGTTTGGGGCAACTGTCAACAAAAGCTCAACCAATCATAGGTAAGTATTTTTTTTTTTTTTTTTATTAATTAAACTTTAATTTTATTTTCTGGTATGACACAGTCCCATAGGTGGTGGGGGCGGGGACATTTCATGCCCCGCCCTTCACCTTCATTCTCACAGCTGTGGAGCAAAGCTTGGTGTTTACTTCTAACTTCTTACTTCTGATACTTCTGGTTGCAAGGTGATGTGTTTCAGAATCAACTCCTTGTCAAGCCTCTGCCGAAGCATGTAATGTATGCTGGGAAGCACACAAAATCCTAATTTATAACCCAATAAATACACTGAATTGAACCTAAATGTTCAGGATTCATAGGGCCAGATTCAGGTAGATCAGAGCATCTTTGCTCCAGAGTAACGCTTCTCATTTACGTTACTCTGACGACCCTTTCAGCGCAAGTACTGTTATTCACATAGCAGTTGCGCGTAAACTTGCGCCAGAGTAACGATAATGCGCTGGCGTAACCCGACGCAAGGGGAAGTGGGTGTGATCATATGTAAATGATGGGCGGAGCCCAGCGCAGAGGCTTACGTTCAGCGCATCAACCACGGAGCATGCGCAGTGAGTGAGGCTCCACTTGCCCCCTTTGTGCGCATGCTCACAACTTCCGTCGGCACCACTTCACGGGAAACGTCAGCGCAATGCCTTCCATTGGGCGTTTAAATGCGCCCGTAGAAGCGCCATTCCGGCACTAAAGTATATCCTGCTCCCCCTCCCCGCAGTGATGTTACTTTTGTTCTGAGATGGCTGCTCCCGTTCCCCGCAAACACACAGGAGAAAGCTGAACTCTAAAGGCCAGGAGCTGTCAGCCGTCATCTCGGCTATGGAGACCTATGATGTCTTCCTCCATGGCTGTAAAATTTGACAGACAAGCATGGACAGAGGTGTTGTCCTGCAAGTGGGGGTGCTCAGCTAGCTCCTATCGTCGGTAACACTGCTGTAGCTGCTCTCCTGCTGACCTGTGACCGTCTGGAGTAAAGATAAAGCAGCCTTTTGTAGAAATAACTTTGCGCCGGACGGACGAGATACGCGCGGCGCATGTAGCCAGCGTATGGTGCTAATCCGTTCGTGAATTGGGAAAAATCCCTCATTTGCATATTTGCAGGGGAAATCAATAGGCGCGACTGATGCGCCCAGCGAAATTAAGCGCTGACGATACTCTGGCGTCGGAACGTTCCGCCGGTCGCAAATGACCCGTTATTGGGCGCATCTAGTTTGGTGGGTACGGGCACATAGAAACGACAGCGCATCATCACAGTTACGCGGCGCATATCGAAATACTCCAGCGCAAGTGTTCCTGAATCTGGCCCATAGTTTCAACAGAGGCTTTTGGGATAGAAGAACAGATAAAATGTGGCTCACCAGATCCCAGCAAAGTAATACTTCCTTGGGTGATTGAACTGACCAACATACACCAACAAACTGAGATGGCCATTTTATACTGCTAAATATGGGTATGGCAATACAAGATGAATCAAGCTAGAATTTCTTTCACTTTCAGCTCTGGAGCTCTGGCCGGTGAACTGCAAAATACATGACAAAAGAAAAAACCAACCCTCTTTGTAACCTCAACTCACCTTGTAACGCCAACCCTACGCGATAACACCTACCCTCTATGTGTAACCTCAACCCTACCATTAATTCTACTTGTAACCTCAGCCTATTTCCCCTTTGTAGCCCAAACCCTAGCCCTTCTTTGCAACCTCAACTCTATCACTAACCCACTTTGAGACCCCAACCTTAGCCCTGATGCTAACCCATTTTGTGACCCCAAACTTAGCCCTAACACTAAGCTTCTTTGTAGCCTCAACCTAAAAATGGATGTAAACCCACTCTCATCCTTTCTAAACTACTACCATAGTGCTGATCTATAAGGATATAGATGCCTCCTGCATGTATCTTTACCTGTCAAATGTCTCCTCTCAGTCTGTTATGAGACCCGCAAAACTGCAGATTCTGTGGGTGGGTCTGTTGTCAGGAGCTTGGTGGGTGGAGTCGTGAAGTCAGTAGACTCCCCGCCCTCCTCTACACACCCCTTGTCAGCATGCATTTTCTCTACACTAAATTCTGCTTTGATCACTAACATCCAGTCAAAACACAGAAAAGTAACCACATGACTTCAGCATGCCCAATCATGCTGAGGTGTGGAACAGCCAATCCTGGGAGAGCTTCAGAAGAAAGGAATGGGAATTAAAAAATAATGCCTGTCTCAGGCTTGTGCATGAGATATATAAATCACCTGTCACTCACAGCAGGGGGGAAGAATATTTTCTCCTTTTGTCTGTTTTATCTCACTAAAAAAAGATAAGATGATTGCTCAGAGCTGGATTAACTCTTTGTGGCAAGACTGGGCACAGGTGATCTAAAATCCTATAATGTACATTGTGCCAGCCCAAAAAAAAATGTTCAAGTTTACATCCATTTTAGAGCAGATGTTTATTGCATTTGAGCACCACAAACCAAAAACACAATTTAATAATTTTTAGTTTCCAAAGCAAACTCCCACATCGATCCACGTCTCCATGCTTTATTTGGTTGAGAAGTCACTTGAAAAACACCCCTAGAATTTCTGTCCATGACCATCTTGAGCAAGGAAAAATGATTCATGTAGTATTTATTTCCTGAAATCCATCTACCCTTAGACAAAGCATACAGGCAGGAGGGTGTGCTTAGCTTAGAAAACTGCTCCTTCCCTCCTGAAGACTCCTAGGATGTATGACATAATTTGCCTAGGCAAGAAACCAAGAAGTAAGTGAAGAAATATAAAAAAATATATTAAAAAAGTATATACTTTCCGATCTATTTACTAATGTTAGCAGCATGAGGATTAAAAACAATTAATATTAATTGTAGGAGTGAAGTCTCACTTTAACCCACCTTGTAACCCTATCCTTTTCTGTAACCCTAAGGCCCCTTTCACACTGAGGCGGTTTGCAGTCGCCTATAAATAGTGCCTGCAAACCGACCCTAAACAGCGGCTGCTGTTTCTCCAGTGTGAAAGCTGAGGGCTTTCACACTGGAGCGGTGCGCTAGCAGGAACGCTCCAAAAGTCTTTAGAGCGGTGAGAGGAGCGGTGTTTACCGCTCCGCCACCGCCCCTTCCTATTGAAAGCAATGGGAAACCGCAGCTAGACCGCCGGCGGTGCGCCTCTGCAGAGGCACATTGCGGGCGGTATTAACCCTTTTTCGGCCGCTAGCGGGGGTTAAAACTGCACCGCTAGCGGCCGAATACCGCCGCAATTCGGACTGCCCCAGTGTGAAAGGGGCCTTACACTAAACTTTCCAGTTCGACTAGCACTAATCCTCCCTGTAACAATTATCCTCCACTATGTAAACCTAGCCCTTGTTAGTATGCATATCTCTGGCATTAGGATCCTGTGGGTGTTATTTACAAAAGGCAAATACACTTTGCACTACAAGTGCAACATGCACTTGAAATTGCACTGAAAGTGCACTTGGAAGTGCAGTCGCTGTAAATCTGAGGGGTAGATCTGAAATGAGGGGAAGCTCTGCTGATTTTATCATCCAATCATGTGCGAGCAAAATGCTGTTTTTTATTTCCCTCGCATGTCCCCCTCGGATCTACAGTGACTGCACTTCCAAGTGCACTTTGCACTTGTAGTGCAAAGTGGATTTGCCTTTCGTAAATAACCCCCTCTGTGTCAAAAGATTCTACTAAACAATAAAATGTTAAAAATGGTTACAGAAGGCGTTAAAGCGGTATTTCACCCTAAACATAATATCTCCCATGCTATGGCGCGTCACGCCCTCCGAAATAGGACTCGGAGAAATACGGCGCCTGCGCAGTCAGCTCCTAGGTCTGTGCGCAGGCGCCGCATTTTCGCCGAGATTACCCGAGTCCATATCGGGTATTTTAGGAAGATGTGACGCGCTATACTACAGCCGTCCACCGCGGGGGACAGAAAAGGAATTCTACAATAATACAGTAAGTGTGCTATTAAAAAAAAAAAAACCCAGCATACTGGCGCTGACGCCAGTATGCTGGATCGCATGGGAGATATTATATTTAGGGTGAACCTCCGCTTTAAGGCTAGATTAACACTTCCAAAGCACAAGAGATGGAAACCAAAAAATGGATGTGACGTCACTAAAGAGCGGACATGCAGCCTCAATGCATTTGGTGATCAACGCGTCATCAGAATGCATTGAGACTGTGTATCCACCCTTCACTGACATCACATCCATTTTTTTTGTTTCCATTTCTTGTGCTTTGGAACGCATGCCGCGTCTTGGTGAGACGGCGAGCATATCACCCAATAGCTGTACATGTTGGCGCTGACTTACAGCACTCCTAAATGTAAGTGCACATTGTTTTACCTACCTGTTTTTACATACTTTTAATAAACATATTGCACTATGATTCTCAATATGTTTCTCCCTGAGCCTTAAAGGGGTTGTAAAGGTAAAAAATGTTTTTCCTAAATAGCTTCCTTTACCTTAGTGCAGTCCTCCTTCACTTACCTCATCATTCGATTTGACTTTTAAGGGCCCTTAAACATGCGCTGACACCCGATCTCGCCCGCTTCCTCATTCCTCCGATTTTGCAGATGGAGAAAAACCCTATTTTTCCATCCGTCTGCGGATTGGATGGGGTGATCGCGGACAGACGATCCGTGTTCATCCAATCCCCCCATAGAGGAGAGCGGAGAAAAGACAGGGCGGTCCATGCACA
The DNA here is from genome assembly GCA_029574335.1 of Rana kukunoris. Taxonomy (NCBI): domain Eukaryota; kingdom Metazoa; phylum Chordata; class Amphibia; order Anura; family Ranidae; genus Rana; species Rana kukunoris. Next base: position 40,091 of record JAJQKJ010000556.1, on the reverse strand, counting down.
GTGTACGGGAACCCCTTGTCATCCGCCTGGTTCAACGGGGATCAACGGAGAAATCCCTGCTGAGCAAGCGGAGGTTCACGGGGCGGATCATTACTGATCCACCCCGTGTGAAAGGGCCCTAGATGTCCTTATTTCTTCTGAGAAATCCTCACTTCCTGTTCTTCTGTCTGTAACTCCACACAGTGTAATGTTTTGTATGCTTTATGTTATAATTCAAGTTCAATTGTTATACCCAGTTCCTTATCATGTTAGGAAACAGTTAACAGTTTTGGTCATGTGATCTCTGGGGCAGGGAGCTGTGGTTAGTTCTAAGATGGAGGCTACTGAATAAAGACCAAGCTCATGTTCAAGCTCATGCCTATCCTTTATGCTAAATCTTTACATGGTACCAGAAGTGTGGAACAGAAGAGTCTTGGCAGCAAACAGCGACACAAAGAACATTCCATCCGTGGATTTGGAATCAGGGAATGTGTCTGAAAACTGGTCACAGTGGAAGGAAATGATAGAGCTTGTGTTTGCAGGACCAGATGCAGACATATGGTCTGATCAGCAGAAAGCAGCTCACTTTCTGATTTGTGTGGGACAAAATAGATGTGATGTGTGCAGAGCATGGCAAGCATGTGGGGACATCACTGCAGAAGACAAAAAGAAACCAGAGGTACTGTTTGCAAAGTTTGAGGCATACTGCAACCCAAGGAGAAACTCCACAGCGCAAAGGATACAGTTTTATGAAAGGAAGCATTGTGGAGATGAGTCTCTGGATGAATGGGTGACACCGCTGTGTTTGCTAGGCATTCTATGATGCTGGAGATGGGCAGTAAGTTTAGGGAAGTTCAGGAAAAGCTGCTGCAGAAAGAAGACTTAAATCTTGAAAAAGCCATAAGGATTGCCAGAGCATATGAAATGTCAAGAAAGGACATGCAGGTACTGGAAGGAACACGGCTCCTCATTAATCCTATAGAAAATCACAGCAGCAGATATGGGCAAGAAAGAACACACAGGGCACAAAGGGCACCTATGGCCCTGGGACAAGTAACACACAAGCAGCATGTTGATAATGTGGAAACATGCACCATAAAAATAGCGTCCTTCCGGCAAGGGTGCAGAAATGCAATAAATGCAAGAAAAAGGGACATTTTGCCAGGGTGTGTAATCTGTCTTCACAAACTGGAAGGTCAAAAACACATTCTGTACATAGAGGACAATGATGACAATGTAGGGTCAGACTCAGACTGCACCCCAATATATCTTGCAGCCCTAGGCGTGCGCACAGGGTGTGCCAGGTGTGCCCAGGCACACCCTAATCACCCTGAGCAGCACAGATTCCCCCTACTGCCCTGGCTCCCATCTCCCCCCCCCTCAGCGCTGCCGGCGACCCTTCTCTTCTATTGGCTGCTGCTGCTGGGATGTTTTAAGAGTAGGGAAGGGGCCAGTAAATATGTAATTAACTGGCCTCTTCCCCTTCTGAATGAACATCGTGAGTGATCGGTAGTGTGCTTGGGCTTTGGTTTGCACACCCTAATGCAATAGGCTGCGCGCAACTATGCTTGCAGCAATACAAAAAACACATCAGTCTGCAGATGAAGCAACTGTAACATTACAGATAGGGGCTAGCCAAACTCCAATCACATTCAAAATAGATACAGGAGCACAAGTACATTGTGTACCAAGCCACATATACCTGGAACACCTCAATAATGAATCCCTTAGAGACTCAAGACCTACCGAAACTAATGGGATATGAGGGTGAAAAGCTGAAAGTAATGGGTCGCTGTCAGGCAAAATGTTCATACAAGGGATCTGAAAAGGTTTTACAATTGTTTGTGATAGAAACTCAGGCCCCAGCTGTGCTAGGTCTCAAAACAAGTAAAGAGATTGGACTGTGGATGGTGGGCACAGAGGCTGACATTAAACGTGAGTACTGTGATCTATTCAAGAGCCTGGGGTGCCTCCCGGGTGTAAGCTGGATACATATAAAAGAGGGGGCACAGCCTGTCATTCACGCCCCAAGGAGACTATCTTTAACTCTTGTGGATAAAGTCAGACAAGAACTCACTAGAATGGAGAAGCTGGGGGTAGTAAAAAAGGTCACAAAACCATCGAAATGGGTCAGTTCTATGTTTCTGGTGGAGAAGAAGAACACCAATTTGGAAAAAAAACACACTATCTTTTACTTTTTGCTATAATAATATCCCATTTTTTAAAAAAATATTTTTTTCCTCAATTTAGGCCGATATGTATACTTCTACATATTTATGGTAAAAAAATTGCAATAAGTGTATATTCATTGGTTTACGCAAAAGTTATAGGGCCAGATTCACGTACATCTGTGCATTATTGGACTGGCGTAGCGCACCGCCTTTACGTTAGACTGGCGCAATGTAGCGGCGCAATCACCCTATTCTCGTCGGTTTTACGCAGAAATTTGCGCCTGCGCAACGTTATTTCTGAGGCGCAAGGCGGATTAATACAAATTGGGAAGGACGCGGGCGTGTTACATTGAAATGAGCCGTGACCCCATGCAAATGAAGGGCCGGCCGGCTCGTGCATGCGCGCTTGAAGCAGACCATGGTCAGCACCTCTGTGCGCATGCTCACAACTCGGGAACGCCGCAATCAGTGAAATTGGAAGTGGACTAGGGCAAAATCGTGAACTACGCAGACAGCATAAATAGACAGACAGAAACGCACTTCCTTTGCAAAAGTACATCCCTTTGTATCCCTCCCTATACAGCAAGGTGCTTTTGTTCTGTTGTTAGTTGCGTTGTGGTTTGTCTTTGTGATATTTGTGGACTGTGTGATATAGTGTTTGTTAGAAGATATTTGAAAGTGATTTTTGGTGACTGCTTGTGAGAGTTTTTGTTTGATAGTTTTTTGTTTGTTTGTTTTCTTGCTTGATTTTTCCTGCTTGTTTTTGTGAGTGATTTTTGCTGCTTGTTTTTGTGAGTGATTTTTGCTGATTGTTTGGGAGAGAGTTTTTGTATGAGTATGACTGAGAGAAAGAGGAAGTTAAATTTTACTTTGGGGGAGAAACAAATTCTTGCCCGGGCCATTTCCCAATATGGGCGTTTCCTCCACGGCCTGGAGAGTGCCAACACCACCCCGGCCAGGAGGCGTGATATCTTGCAGAACATCACTGACGAGGTGAATGCATCGGGGGGGGGGGGGGGGAGACCCGGACACGGTCGGGGATTGAAAAGAAGATCAATGACCTCCGGCGTCTGGTCAGAAAGAAGCTGGCCAAAATGGTAGCCCATGCCAGGGCCACAGGAGGGGGCCCACCATGCCCTGTTAGGCTGACAGCGGAGGAGCGTGCGGTGGCCCAGACCTTTCATAGACAACAGGTGGAGGACCTGCCCGGCTATGACTCAAGTCATGAAGGCGTGATGACAGGTAAGGTTTTTTTCCCTATCAGGTGTGTAGCATGTGTGGGGGAGGGGGTGAAAGGGAATATGTGGCAAGTGTGTGGATCCTCCAACCTGTGAATGTTTTGTGTCATCCACAGATGAGCAGGAGGGTGCTGGGCCATCTGGGCTGACCGCACCATCCTAGCCTGATGAGGACCCCCCGACAAGGCCGGAGTCCTCGGAGGAGGTTGTAGAGGAGGAGGTTGAGGAGGAGGAGTTTGAGGAGGATGTCATGTCAGCCAGTGGGTTGTTATTTTTGGAGGAGTCTTCCTCTCTGGCTGGCAGCAGCCAGCCCTCCATAAGGGCTAGCCCCTCCCACTCCTCCCCCAACAGGGCTCCTCTCCCAAGGGCCTCCCCTTCTCCCCGGCCACAAGCCTCAGCTGGAGGCAGGAAGTCGTCCCAGAAGACCAGGGGGTGGCCGAGGTTCTGCCCGCCAATCTGAGAAGGGACCAGGCCCTTCAGACCCGCCATCTGGGACAGGTCAGCCAGACTTTGGGGCGGATGGAGGAGAGCCTGTCCTCCATAAAGGATACGCTTGGGGACCTGGACTGCCACTCCCGGGCTCTTACAAACTGCCTAAACGCACTGCAGACTACAACAGCAGACGTTGGGCAGGATGTGAGGGCCCTCACCCAGGCTATCCAGGCCAACACGGCATCACTAAGTGCTGGCCTGAACAGAATTGCCATGGCCTTGGAGGGCAGGCCGCCAGGTGGGCAGAGACCAGGGGCTGCTCCTCTTTCCCCAGATTACCCCCCCTCCCCATGAGTCTCCCCTGAGGAGCCGGGGCCGTGGGCGCCCCAGGCGTGGCTCACGCCAACGGCATTAATTTGTTTTTCCCTTTTTTTTTTTGCTGGAATATTTATAAATCGGCAAGGTCCGGCGGCTGCCGGTCCTCTCGCCGTGGATTCCCCCCTGCACATGCGCCGCTGCAATCAGCGGCGCATTGCGAGAGGAATATCTCCTAAACTGTACAGGTTTAGGAGATATTATTTATACCTACAGGTAAGCCTTATTATAGGCTTACCTGAAGGAACAAGTCAAAAAGTGGGGTTTACAACCACTCTAACTGTCGTTATTATAGGCTTACCTGAACATGAAATAGTAAAAAGATGAAATTTTATCTGCTTTTATTTTGTTTTCTGTAGTTCCTTCCTTGATTTAACCACTTCAATACCCAGCCATAGAAAATTGACGGCCTGGGATGGGATTTACCATCCTAAGTGGCCGTCAATTGACGGCCTGGGCATTGCAGGCGAATATCTGGATGATGCCTGCAGCCAGAGGCATCATCCAGATATCCTCTTCTTCAGCCGACGATTCTGCACAATGTAAGAACGATCATAGCGGCGGTTCCGCCGCTTGATCGTTATTACAGGCCGCGGGAGGGGACATCCCCCCCTCCCGCCGCCATCCGGTGCTTCTCTGGGCTTACCTGTGCCTTCGGGGGCCCGGAGAACGAATCGTCGGCGGCGGCAGGAAGCATAGAGATGACTGGTAAACCAGATGGTCACCAGTCATCTCTATGACCGTCGGAGGACCCGGGCGCGATGTGATGACGTCACGCCCGGGTCCCCGTAAGTAAACAAAGCCGCGATTGCGGCTGTAAGCCCCCATTCATGAGATCGGTGAATTTTTTTTCACCGATCTCATGGTTTCCAGCCTGGAGGAGAGATGTGAGGTCTTATTGACCCCACATCTCTCCATAAAGAGGACCTGTCACACACATTTCCTATTACAAGGGATGTTTACATTTCTTGTAATAGGAATAAAAGTGGAAAAAAAAAAAAAATGAAAAAAAGTGTAAAAATAAATAAAAAATAAGTCAAAAAAATAAATAAAAGATAAAAAAAAATTAAAACGCCCCTGTCCCCGATAGCTCGCGTGCAGAAGCGAACGCACACGCAAGTCCCGCCGACATATGTACACGCCGTTTAAACCACATAAGTGAGGTATCGCCGCGTGCGTTAGAGTGCCAGCAACGAATCTAGCACTAGATCTCCTCTGTAAATCTAAACTGTAACCTGTAAAAAATAAATAAAGCGTTGCCTATGGAGATTTTTAAGTACCGAAGTTTGGCGCCATTCCATGAGTGTGCGCATAATTAAAGCGTGACATGTTGGGTATCTATTTACTCGGTGTAACATAATCTTTCACATAATACAAAAAAATTGGGCTAACTTTACTGTTTTGTTATTTTTTTAATTCATAAAACAATTTTTTTACAAAAAAAAGGCGTTTGAAAAATAATTGCGTAAATACCGTGCAAGATAAAACTTTGGAATGACCGCCATTTTATTCCCTAGGGTGTCTGCTAAAAAAAACATATATAATGTTTGGGGGTACTGTGTAATTTTCTAGCAAAAGAATGATGATTATTACATGTAGGAGAGAAGTGTCAGAATAGGCCCGGTATGGAGGTGGTATAAAAGCCTGGTATTGAAGCGGTTAAGTAAAAGCTTTCCATTTCTTTACATACTTTATTTTAGATCCAGTAAAATTATCAAGACTATCTCCTAACATTTATTGGGAGACGTCTCTATTTAAAGAAAAGAGGGTCTGTAATGAAGGTGAAGGGTGGGGCATGAAATGTCATCACCCCCACCACCTATGGGACTGTGTCATACAAGAAAATGTAATTAAAGTTTAATTATATATAATAAAACAAAGAATTACTACTTACCTATGATTGGCTAAGCAATGTTTACAGTTGCCCCAAACAACGGTCCTCCAGCCCTATAACTATAGAGGATGCGTCATCAGTGGGCAGAAGACGGAGAAGATTTGAAGAGGAGCACATAATGTCCTTCCCTCCCTGTCGTGGTCTTTCTTATGAGGTTTTAATCCCTTCTTTGTAAGGGGATGTTATATTTCATGATTATTCTTAGCTTGAGCTTAAATGGCTAAGCTAATATTATTATTTTAAGATATATATATATATATATATATATATATATATATATATATATATATATATATATATATATATATATATATATATATATATATATATATATAGTTATAGTTATATGTTAATACAATTTATTTTAATATACTTAATTAGATCATTTAATTTTGATTTAAGAATCGTTTGATATAATCAATTTATTTATACCTATAAATAAAGGCCACGGCCATTTCAAACCACAGGTATTTATGGTATTATTTTATTTATCTATTGAAATATTATATTAATTTTAAAAACAGTTATGTCCCATTCCTAGACCACCAAGAGTCTTTGGTAAGACCCATATACACCTCAAAAACGATTAGTTCCTTTAGGTAAAAAACTTCTGATGACCCTTGTGCCCTAAAGGAAATGCCTCATTTGTCTCTTAAAATGAAGACCCTTGCTGTATATTGATGGGTCGTTTTCAAGCTTTTACCGATGCTAGGTATCAAAGTAACCACTTTATTCACAAGAATTCCAAACCTTTGAAAAATATCACACAACACCTTTAATGGGAAACCTGCGTAGTGAGCTATGTGAAAGATACTACTATCCCTTTTCATTCAAGAGAAAGCAGACTTTCTCATAAGGAGGAAGCATTTCGCCGACTGTGCTTTTGTTGTTGGAGAAAGAGCTTTATCTATTGGTTCCATTCCAGATTCTATTATAGAGCTTTAAGCACCAGGAGCCAACTGGGTCAGTCTGTACCAAATGTGAGCTGGCCTGTAGCTTGTATAAAAGACTATTAAGATCTAAGCCCTGGTTTATGAATATATGTCATCTCCACTAACTGGAAGACAGCCAGACTGTTGTTGAAAAGAAAGCAAAAGCTGACAGCCTGCAAGTGTTTTATATGGTTATCTTGTGATAGAAAAAGACGACTGCGCTGAAAGAAAATATTTTAATTGTTTAATTTTCCTGTTGAGCCAGTAAGCACATCTTCAATTAACCGCATACACATGTTGTCTGTTTTCATTTCTGTTGGGAGAGATTGGGGTTGACAGTTTCCAATGCCTAGATAAGCAGCTGAATAATGGCCGCCACACGCAGACAGGCTTTTGCTGAAAATGTACAAATTTCAAATATTCAAACATTCCTTAAAGCTGAACTCCAGGCAAGCAGCTAAATACACAGAATAAAAAATATAAATTGTATATGGAAGCTGTTTTATCTATGAAAGGATAGGTGTTTCTTTCCACCAATTTACAAGACTTCTGCAGCTCTGCTACACAACATAGTCCAGTTTGGCAGGGGAGGGACTTAAAGGATAAGTTCACCTCTGGGAACATGTTACACGTTCCATTTGTAACATGTTCACGCTCCTGCAATGGCTAGACGATCCGAGCCCTCTTTGTGACAGCAGTATAGGTAGAAGTTCCCTGTACCAGCTGTCACGTTTTGAAAAGAGCGTGGCAATGCACAGCTCCACCCACACAGCAATGTCATTCATTCATAGAGTTCTGCGATTGAATGAACTACAAGTACCAACATCCTTTACTGCTGTTGGCTTGTAGTTCTCAATGAACTACCAGGGAGTTGTTGAGCGCTCTAGTAGTTTACTGATTCTGTCAGTGTGAAACTGCCTGCTTATACAATGTACAATGTATGGGCAGACAGCTCACATTGAGAGTCTGCAGGAGACCTGCATGGCACCAGTGATCTACCAGTGGTCTACATAATACACAGAGCTCTGGGTACAGGACTGCATAACACACAGAGGAATGTGTACAGGACTACATAATACACAGAGCACTGGGCACAGGACTACATAATATACGGACTACATAATACACAGAGCGCTGGGCACAGGACTATATAATACACAGAGCTCTGGGTACAGGACTGCATAATACATAGTGTGTTTGGTACAGGGCTAAATAATACACAGAGCACTGGGGCACAGGACTACATAATACACAGAGCGCTGGGCACAGGACTACATAATACAGAGAGCGCTGGGCACAGGACTATATAATACACAGAGTGCTGGGCACAGGATCACATAATACACAGAGTGCCGGGCACAGGACTACACAGAGTTCTGGGTACAGGACTACATAATACAAAGAGCTCTGGGTACGGGACTGCATAATACACCAAGTTTTGGGTACAGGACTACATAATACACAGAGTGCTGGGCACAGGATTACATAATACACAGAGTGCCGGGCACAGGACTACATAATACACAGAGTTCTGGGTACAGGACTACATAATACACAGAGCTTTGGGTACGGGACTGCATAATACACCAAGTTTTTGGTACAGGACTACATAATACACAGAGCACTGGGTTTAGGAATACATAATACACAGAGTGCTGTTTGTTGTGCTGTACTGTATTATAAATAGTGCAGGTCAGCACTTTTGCAAGTGAAGCTATTGTATTGGCATGACAGCCAGGCAATTATCAGTTTCAAAAGGAAGTGAGCTATGGCATCTACACTTGTTTCTAGGTTTTGGTCACGCAAGATAACTGTGTTGTAGAGAAGAAGCCTTTTGTATTTTTTTAAAAAAAGTGCTTTTAGTACTGAGAATTATTAGGAGGGATCTGCACTGAGCCAGGAGCTCCAGACTTTACTTTATTATTGCACTGTAACTAATTATTTGAAATTGACAATGGCATTCATTTAGACCCTGACCAATGCAGCAAAAAATGTTATCTTCTCTTTTCAACATATTCGCACAGTGATAGGATTTTTAAAAACTCTGTTATTCTAAAATATCTAAAGCTGAAATGACAAAAAATCCCAGCACATTGGAGGTTTTCTGTGATCAAAAGGTACATAGATTTGCTTTTACTGATATTCGTTATTTTTTGTTCGTGTTGAACACATAAGTGCCAATCAGGGAAAACATGTAGGAGAATGGGTGCCTTTAATGTGGTTCTTTTTTATTTAAACCTTTTAATGTGAGAGCCAAAAATATATATATATTTTCCAATTGAGGTCAGAATTAGATGTTAGTACAGACCTAGGCAATTCCTGAGCAAAAAATCATTCTGGTGTGGGGAACTGAAGGGGAAGTGACCAGTTTGCTGGCATTAGAGGCTTTTACTTGAGAGAAAATGTTTTTTGCAATGCAGAGACTGCCACAAAGACTTGTGCACTAGGGTTAATAAGGCTCCAGGTCCAAAATATGGAGCTGGCTTTATAGCCTGGAGCCAGAGAGGAGCTTTCCTTTTCTCGTTACTGCTCATGATACTTCACATGGATGTCACACATTTATATTAACTTACAGTGCCTTGTGAAGAATCAACTAAAAGTGGGACACAATCATGAGGTGGAACGAAATGTATTGGATATTTCAAACTTTTTTAACAAATAAAAAAGTGAAAAATTGGGCGTGCAAAATTATTCAGCCCCTTTACTTTCAGTGCAGCAAACTCTCTCCAGAAGTTCAGTGAGGATCTCCGAATGATCCAATGTTGACCTAAATGACTAATGATGATAAATAGAATCCACCTCTGTGTAATCAAGTCTCCGTATAAATGCACCTGCACTGTGATAGTCTCAGAGGTCCTTTTGAAGCGCAGAGAGCATCATGAAGAACAAGGAACACACCAGGCAGGTCCGAGATACTGTTGTGGAAAAGTTTAAAGCCGGATTTGGATACAAAAAGATTTCCCAAGCTTTAAACATCCCAAGGAGCACTGTGCAAGCAATAATATTGAAATGGAAGGAGTATCAGACCACTGCAAATCTACGAAGACCTGGCCGTCCCTCTAAACTTTCAGCTCATACAAGGAGAAGACTGATAAGAGATGCAGCCAAGAGACCCATGATCACTCTGGATGAACTGCAGAGATCTACAGCTGAGGTGGGAGACTCTGTCCATAGGACAACAATCAGTCGTATACTGCACAAATCTGGCCTTTATGGAAGAGTGGCAAGAAGAAAGCTATTTCTTAAAGATATCCATAAAATGTGTTGTTTAAAGTTTGCCACAAGCCACCTGGGAGACACACCAAACATGTGGAAGAAGGTGCTCTGGTCAGATGAAACCAAAATCGAACTTTTTGGCAACAATGCAAAACGTTATGTTTGCCGTAAAAGCAACACAGCTCATCACCCTGAACACACCATCCCCACTGTCAAACATGGTGGTGGCAGCATCATGGTTTGGGCCTGATTTTCTTCAGCAGGGACAGGGAAGATGGTTAAAATTGATGGGAAGATGGATGGAGCCAAATACAGGACCATTCTGGAAGAAAACTTGATGGAGTCTGCAAAAGACCTGAGACTGGGACGGAGATTTGTCTTCCAACAAGACAATGATCCAAAACATAAAGCAAAATCTACAATGGAATGGTTCACAAATACACATATCCAGGTGTTAGAATGGCCAAGTCAAAGTCCAGACCTGAATTCAATCGAGAATCTGTGAAAAGAACTGAAAACTGCTGTTCACAAACGCTCTCCATCCAACCTCACTGAGCTCGAGCTGTTTTGCAAGGAGGAATGGGCAAAAATTTCAGTCTCTCGATGTGCAAAACTGATAGAGACATACCCCAAGCGACTTATATATATATACACTGTACATAAACAGTAGCTCACAAAAGTGAGTACACCCCTCGCATTTTTGTAAATATTTTATTTTATCTTTTCATGTGACAACACTGAAGAAATTAGACTTTGCTACATTTTGTAAAGCTAGTGAGTGTACGTGTCATGAACAGCTTCGGCCACCAGATGGCGCTAGCGGCGCATCAGCGCGCACGGGGCGCGCGCATTCGCGGCAATGGCGCGCGGGCATGCGCGATCACGGCACCGCGACGGGTGCGGGCACGCGCACCGGCGGTAACGGCGCGCGTGGACGGGCAAACGTCATTCTGGCGCCAAAAAAGGGCATTTAAACTTGCTGTCAGCCTTTGCCTCTTGCTGTCCGGTCTACAGCAGTTCCTGAGATTATCTGTACCCGTCCTGCTTGAACCTGTTCCTGACAACCCGGCCTGTTCCCGACTTCTCTTGCCTTCCGCCTGCCCTGACCTATTGCCTGCTTGACGATCCGCCTGCCTGACCCTCTATAGCCGCTGCTGCCCGCCTGTTGTCGACCCGGTCTGAACCCGACTCTGCCTTGCCTGCCGCACCTGCACCTGATCCGCCAGCCTGCCACGGACTCTCCTGCTGGGACTTATCTCCACTGTACTACGGTACACCTCCCCCGCTCTGGTGATCCCTTTGCTTCCAGTTGTCTTCACCTGCCGCCTGCAGCTATTAGTCTACACCTGCTACTCTACGCAGCACTGAAGCCTCCTGAAGCCTTCCAGCCCAGCATCTGCGCTATAACCGGCGCTCGTGCGACTCTGCACTCCCGTACCCCCTGTCCACTCTACCAGGGGTCTCGGGATCAGAGGAGTAAGGGCAGCCACTCCTTGCACGTCGGGCTCGACCACCAGGTACGTGACAGTACGGCTTGTATAACAGTGTATATTTGCTGTCCCCTCAAAATAACTCAACACACAGCCATTAATGTCTAGACTGCTGGCAACAAAAGTGAGTACACCCCTAAGTGAAAATGTCCAAATTGGGCCCAATTAGCCATTTCCCTCCCCGAGGTCATGTGACTTGTGTTACAGGGTCTCAGGTGTGAATGGGAAGCAGGTGTGTTAAATTTGGTGTTATCACTCTTAGGCCTCGTACACACGATCAAATCTGTCCGCTGGAAACGGTCTGCTGGACCGTTTCAGCAGACAGATTCGATCGTGTGTACGGCCGAGCCGACGGATTTGGCCACCCGACAGATTTCAAAGCATGCTTTGAAATCTATCGGGTGGGAATCCGTCCGCCCGACATGTCTGCTGGTTAGTACACTTACCAGCAGACATGTCGTCCCGCACCGCCGCCGCACCGCCGCCAAATGGATTCGGCGCATGCGCGGAAGTGTTTTACTTCCTGGTGCGGTGACGTGGCGGCGTCAACGTCACCGCCACGTCACCGACACGTCAGCGCGCCGTCTGCTAGCAGGGATTTTGGTTTGCTCGTGTGTACACACGAGCAAACCAAAATCCCAGCAGACAGATTTGTTCAAATCTGTCGGACAGACAGATTTGAACAAATCTGTCTGCTCGTGTGTACGAGGCCTTACTCTCTCATACTGGTCACTGGAAGTTCAACATGGCCCCTCATGGCAAAGAACTCTTTGAGGATCTGAAAAAATAATTGTTGCTCTACATAAAGATGCCTAGGCTATAACATGATTGCCATGACCCTGAAACTGAGCTTCAGCATGGGGGCCAAGACCATACAGCAGTTTAACAGGACAGGTTCCACTCAGAACAGGTCTTGTCGTGGTCAACCAAACGGGTTGAGTGCATGTGCTCAGCGTCATATCCAGAGGTTGTCTTTGGGAAATAGACTTTGAGTGCTGCCAGCATTTCTGCAGAGGTTGAAGGGGTGGGAGGTCAGCCTGTCAGTGCTTAAACCATACGATGCACACTGCATTAAATTGGACTACATTGCTGTCATCCTAGAAGGAAGCCTCTTTTAAAGATGATGCACAAGAAAGCCTGTAAACAGCTTGCCGAGACAAGCAGACTAAGGAAATGTATTACTGGAACCATGAGACCAAGTTAAACTTTTTTTAATTTAAATGGTGTCAAGCATGTGTGGTGGCAACCAGGTGATGAGTTGCTGTAAATAATAAACCATGCAACAACTAATTATAAGTATCTATCCTTTACTGTAACTTGTAATACCTATATATAAGCTATTGCATCTGTATTAACATGCATGAGTCCTGTATTTGCTACTGTATATCAAGCCGAAGTGTGCTCTAGGCCTGAGGCTAATCGTTAGTTAATGAGACAGACACCTTTGAAATTAAACAGTTATATTTATTCTAACAAAAAGTGTCCATTGTATAACAAACAATGATGTAACATAGAATGCCTATTGCACACTATACAAGCACTAACAAAATATCTATGACCTAATATAATTTTGGCAAATAAGATAGAAAGATACTCAAGCTTGGTCCTTCCTGGCTGGGTCCTGATGGAAAAAGGATACATTTTAGGCCTCGGCCTTGACCACATGGCTAAGGCCAAAATACCGGCCAGGCTTCCATGCGGCCTAGTCCATGTGGTCTCAGCATAGGCCTTCAGATGATAGGTTCACTCCAGCATTCAAGCGAATAGAGCCGAAAGTTCTATTCCAAACTCCTTTTACCAAACCTCACTCATTAATCATTCGCAACGCCTCCCATGTTGCCTGCCCATCTGATGTTCAACCAATCGTTGCATTTCATGACTCACATCCTTGTTCATTCCCTACCTAGCCACTGGGATTCCTTTGATCCTTGTCGTAATCAATGTCTTTTGTTTGTTTGCGGAGACTGCCCAACAGCTGTCCTCCTCCTAGACTCCCTGGAGACAAGTTTACTTATCCCATTCCTGGGGGGGGGGGGGTTTAGGTATCCTGGCTTGTTTGACTGGAATCAGAGGATGGTCAGAATTCATACATTCATATTATTTGCAACAGGAGTACAAAGCCAAATGTGTCTTGCCTACAGTCAAGCATGGGGGTGGGAGTGTCATGGTCCGGGGCTGCATGGAGCAACAGTTCATTGAGGGAACCATGAATGCCAACATGTACTGTGACATATTGAAGCAGAGCATGATCCCCTCCCTTCAGAGACTGGGCCGCAGGGAAGTATTCCAACATGATAACCACCCCAAACACACCCCCAGGATGACCACTGCCTTACTAAAGAAGCTGAGGGTAAAGGTGATGTACTGGCCAAGCATGTCTCCAGACATATTGAGCATCTCTAGGGCTTTCTCAAATGGAAGATGGAGGAGCGCAAGGTCTCTAACATCCACCAGCTCCGTGATGTCATCATTGAGGAGTGGAAGAGGATTCCAGTGGCAACCTGTGAAGCTCTGGTGAACTTCATGCCCAAGAGGGTTAGGCAGTGCTGGACAATAATGGTGGCCGCAGAAAATATTGACACTTTGGGCTCAATTTGGAAATTTTCACTTAGGGGTGTACTCACTTTTGTTGGTAGTGGTTTTGACATTAATGGCTGTGTGTTGAGTTATTTTGGGGGGACAGCAAATTTACACATGAAAAGCTATAATAATTTTATTTTTTTAATTATGAGGGGTGTTTACTCACTTTTGTGAGATACTGTGTGTGTGTGTATATATATATATATATATATATATATATATATATATATATATATATATATACAGTGAATTTAAAAATAAATAAAAATTGAGTACATGAGAAAGGATTCCAGGACAATTTGCTAAAGCAAGACACAGCTGAAGGTGTTTTTCAGGTACAGTATCCACCATGGACAGGGCCATCAGATAAGAGATAAGTCATTGCTTTGACTTGTGTATGTAAATTTCAGCTTGAAATATTGAGTTCTCTATGTGCGAATAAACAAAACTAAAGTCCCATCTGCTGGTATTCATACACAATGGGCATGATTCAGAGAGCCGTAAGTCCTGTCTAACTGGTGTTAGACAGGAGTACTTTCAAATTACGCGCGCCGTATCACTAGTTTGAATCTTCAAACCATGATACGGCGGCGTTGGGCTTCGATCTGACAGGCTTACGTCTTCGTACGCCTTCGGATCTACGCTGCAATCTTTTTGCGGCTGCTGGGTGGAGTTTGCGTCGTTTTCAGCGTCGGGGTATGCAAATGAGCTTTTTCCGTCGATCCACGAAGTTACGAGCGTCGTTCGCAATCGCGTACGTCATTTGTTTGCTACGTAAAGTTAAACCAGCTATTAGCTGGTCTAACGTTACACGGCCCATGTTAAGTATGGCCGTCGTTCCCGCGTCGACTTTCAATGTTTTTTTTTTTTGCGTAAGTCGTCCGGGAATAGGAATGTCCGTAAACGACGCTACTCAAAAAAAAAATGACGTAACGACGTGATTTCGCGCAATGCACGGCGGGAAATTTCTGAACGGAGCATGCGCAGTTCGATCGCCGCGGGAACGCGCCTAATTTAAATGCCTCACGCCCCCTAATCGCGTAGTTTGATTCCGCCGGGAGAAATACACTACGCCGCCGTACCTTACGGGCCAAAATCTCTCTGAATTCCTCGTAGAGCCAGGTAAAGTACGGCGGCGTGGAGTATCTCTGATAGTCTGCGGGAATCTAATTCTACCTGAATCTGGCCCATTATATCTCATACTCACCTGACAAAGAAAAATGTAAAACGACATTACTTTAAAAAAAGTGTAATTTAGTCCTTTATAATAAAGACAATATACGTGAAACCATGCTATATTTCATGAAAATAGGTCTGTGTATGTTTCCCGTAAATTGCTCTGGGCCTATAATGTGATGTCCTTTAAAAACTCTGCTGTAGATAATATCATGAGACTTAGAAGATTTCTTTCTGCACTATTCAACAGAGACAAAGCATTTGTTGTGTAGTGAGATAACTCTGAACAAAGCAATGATTCATGAGTACCATGAAGAGGAAATATTTATTTGGAAAGCAGTTTTACTGTCTTGAAGATGTTTAATGAAGTGTAATTGACTGGAAACTGCACTTAACTACGTTTTTATAATAATTTGGACATTGTGGACTCTAGACGATGCTGTCATCTGAACATTTGTTTTTATATAGAAAGGATAACTAAACGTTGAATATGATGCCTACAGCAGCAGGGCTTTTGACCAGATGAAAGGGCTGTCACTTGGCTGCTATTGGCAATCCAGAAAGTTTGCTTTTACAAACATTCATGAGTTAGGCCAAGTGAGTTTAGATCAATAAGCACTTTAACCGCTTGTCGACCGTGCACTGTGTATATATATATATATATATATATATATATATGGCAGCACGTGATCCAGCACATCCAGGTTGGGGGTGTGCAGTCCGCCTCTGCTGTGAATATTCACAGCGGGAGCCAATCATTGGGTAACGTGAACTCGATGTCCGCAGGCACCTGCTGATTATTCGTTACACAGGCAGAATGACAGTATTGCCAAGGCAGATTGGCGCTCTGTCAGCGAAGAAGACATTGATCTTGTGTTCCTGATATGCAGGAACACGATCTCTGCCATTCCCTTGTACAAGTACCTCCTACAGTTTGGTAAAGCACAGACTAGTCACACAGTTAACACTATCATCACCCCTGATGTTAACCCCTTCCCAGCCAGTGTCATTAGTACAGTTACATGGCATTTTTCTTTACCAAAAATATGTAACAGAATACATATTGGCCTAAATTTATGAAGACATTTAAAAAAAGAAATCACTGCTCCTGATGAACAGGCACTGCCTCAAATTTAATGGGGGTCTGAGCTATTATTTGGCTCAGACCAGAGCGATTAAAGGCAATTTAGCCTCTGTTCTAGTAATGGCTGTGCTGGGAGTGATCCACCTTTGATCGCCTGGGGGTATTATTACCACCCCAGGCCAAGGGTGGCAGCAGTCAGGTCATGGTACATTGAGTGTCCCCCTCAGCAATGAATTACTGGGAGTGGTTACCCCGCTTTGCATGCTGGGTAGGTGTACTTAAGGAACAGATGCCATTGGTGCGGGGTCCGTTCGCGCCTTGTGGCCCGCTTGGCCGGAGGTGCGTGTTATGAATCCTAGCTCCGGGACCCTGTTGGCCCAGGCCTGCTGCTTTGGCTGGTGGGCCCAGTTGTCTGACTGGGGCCCGTACCGCAGAGGTGATCCTGTTCTGTCTGTCTTGCGGGAGGAAGCCACTTGATGAAGGAGACCAGGGGAGGACCTATCCTTGTAAGAACCATGCAAGAGGCTGGTACCTTAGGAGAAGGCCTGGAAGCTTCATTCAAGGATGCACAGTACATCGAGATGCCTGACAGTGTCGCCTGTCAGGTCTAAAGGTTCTAGTGAGAAAAGCTAAAGAGATCCGGTTGCTGAATCCTGTGGCAGAGTATTCCGGACCAAAATATCTCACGAGAAAGAAAGGACTGTGGCAGAGACTGTACTTTATTTAGTGCGTCATCCCGGCTGCTAGGCCAGTGAGAGGGACCTATCCGGGTGAGCAATACCCACTCTGGTTAGAGTGGCGACAAGTACTGTTTGCTGGAAACAGGAGTGTTTCCTTATTTTGTGACTGTGCACCGGAACTTACCTACCCTTCCACCCCTCACTCCTCTTTTCTACTAAACTTCTCCAAATAAAACCCAAGGGAGAAAAGAGGTACATTGCGTGTGGACATTGAAATTCTTCGGACTCTCCTTTTACCCTGGACAGCGAGAATAGAGGTAATGTGCCACCCAAGATCTAAACCAGCAGCTCCTTCGAGGGTAGTGCTACATAAATAAAAAAATTGTATGTCTGTTTTTGTTTATAACGCAACAAATAAAAACAGCAGAGGTGATGAAATAAAAAGCTCTATTTGTGGGAAAAAAAAGGAAATACATTTTGGGTACAGCGCCGCAGGACCGCATAATTGTCAGTTAAGGTCACATAGTGCCATATGGTAAAAAATTACCTGATCCAGAAGGGGGTAAATCTTTTGGTGCCAAATGATGCCCACAACAGCAGGGCTTTTGACCAGAAGAAAGGATTGCCACTTGGCTGCTTTTGGCAAACCAGAAAGTTTGCTTTTACAAGCATTCATGAGTTAGGCTAAGTGAGCCTAGATCAATAAGCACTTTAAACATCAGTGATTCATAGCTCGCACTGATCATGCTTGAAATCTGGACCACTAGATGGTCTGGATCTTCAGCTGTCCCACATGTCTCCTGCGTAGTGCTCCAATAATGAAGGCTTACATTCCCTAAGCACATTGCCATACCTTCCAACATTTCTAGATGGGAATGAGGGACACCTACTAACAAATGTATGTAGGCATATGACACGCCTTACCCCCTTAAAAGGAGAATTAACCAAAAAAAGGCTAATTAAACCAACAAGTGCTTTTTTTTTACCACTATTATTCCTTTATATTGGCTGTTAAAATTTACAAATGCAGCTACTTAGAATTTGGATGAAAGGTTTAGCACTGAGAAAAACTTTTTAAAAGATATAAAGTGCATTTTATATACAACTATATGGACCAGACCAACATGAGGAACAAATGAGGGGAAAAGAGGGACAGAGGGACATTGCTCCAAATCAGGGACAGTTTGGAGCTATTCATTGCAGGGAGTGGTGGGACCACTGGCTAGCCAGATCAATTCTCTAACACAGTACATTGGTCCAGATCCAAAACATCGTACCAGGGAGGTTTGGATAAGAATTGGGCTGGAGTAGTAGTAGTTTATGCAACCTGATGTTAAAATTAAGGGGAAAAAAATCTCAAACTGGGCTTTAACCCAGACTGGTTCTTGAACCTGCCCTTATAATTGTTTGAGATCTTTCTAAATATGTATGACATATTTGCCAGAAAAGCCCACACCCCCAAGTAAAATGCAACTCTTCCGAAAACTGTTGCAGCAGATTGGGCTACCTATACTTGACTGATTTTACAGAAGGTTTTTTTTTTATGTAAAAATGTGACAAGGCACTGTCATGTGGATCACAAAGAAGCAGAAATAATGAAGCCAGCAGGGAATGGGGTTATTAGGAATGCTTTAACTTACATGGGATCTGCACATTTTAATAATTTCAGACATTGTTTGAATGTAAATGAAGAGCAGAACTGTCCAGGGCAAAATGTGCACAC
Organism: Rana kukunoris; assembly: GCA_029574335.1. Classification (NCBI taxonomy): domain Eukaryota; kingdom Metazoa; phylum Chordata; class Amphibia; order Anura; family Ranidae; genus Rana; species Rana kukunoris. The sequence goes on along the minus strand of JAJQKJ010000556.1, from coordinate 21,121 downwards.
AACAGAGACTTCAATAAATTGCTGTAAGAAGCAGTCACCCCAGAGATCCAATATAATGAAGTGACAAAAGCTCCATAATTAATCAGGAGGCTATATAAATCATGTACACTGGATAGGCCTCTGCTTTAAAATATCGTTATTATATAAAGAATACTTTATATAATGACCCTTCTATGACTAAACAATGATTTTATCTTGAAAGAACCAAAAGAAATATATCTATATTTAAGCCAGTGTAAAGATATTAAATAGCTTATTATCAAAACAAAGCCATAAACAAAATTACCCCAGATTTGTAGAAGAGAAAAAAGGAATGAAGGCAGGGCCTTCTTATTCTTTGTTTTTAAAGGAAAACTCCTCTACCTCCAAAATTAATATGGAATATAAAATTGCTACACAGGCCAGTTAAAATTTAAAGTGGAGTTCCACCTAAAAATGGAACTTCCACTTTTTGGAACCCTCCCCCACCTCCGGTGGGACATTTGGTACCTTTCAGGGGGGGAGCAGATACCTGTGTAATACAGGTATTTTCTCCCACTTCCGGGAATAGATCACCTCTGTGATCTACGCCTCTTCCGACACCTACTATGTACCCCCGCTCAGGGCTCAAAATTTCAAGTCCTGAGCTACTAGCCAGGCCTCAAGGCGTACTCGCCACCAGTTCCCCCCCCAACACCTACCATGTCCCCCCCCCCTAATCCTGCCCCTAGACACGCCCTCATAAATTATCTCATGAAATTACACTTTGTTTTAGGCAGAATTAAGTTATAAAAATAAATATTAACAACAACTTTATCCGTGTCCAAAAATGCAGCCTGCCCATGTCTACCAGTGCAGCAAAATGTCCACATTGCAGCTAAATGTCCCCACATGGAAGCCAAATGTCCCCACATTGCAGCCAAATGTCCCCACATCGCAGCCAAATGTCCCCACATCACAGCCAAATGTCCCCATATCGCAGCCTACCTGTGCTGGGTAAGAGAGAGGAGCCGCAGCCGCCTGGTTGTTCAAAGCGTGGGGAACATAACAGCTTTCAATTCAATAGCTGAGTTCCTCGCCGCGATCGTCATATACAGCTCACCCTTCCAATTCTGTCTATCAAAGTGCGGGACAAGGGGGAGGGGCTGTATATATAACGCTCGCGGCGGGAAACAGAGCTATTGAATTGAAAGCGGTTATGTTCCCTGCGCTTTGAACAACCAGACGGCGACGGCGACAGCAGCAGCAGCTACTCTCCTCTCCCTGCTCCCAGGCAGCCCACACTCGCTAGCCCTCAAAATGTACTCGCAAAATGCGAGCAGGCGAGTGTAAATTTTGAGAGCTGCCCCTGCTGTCTTCTGGGAGACACACAGCTCCCAGAACACAGCGGGGACCAGTGAAGACGTGCAGTGCGACTCGCAATGCTTCATTTCCTGATTCCCTCACCGCGGATGGCGGCGGGGGCAGCTGAGAGCCGAGCGATTGCTGCCGACATCGCGGGCACCCTGGACAGGTAAGTGTCCATGTATTAAAAGTCAGCAGCTGCTGTATTTGTAGCTGCTGGCTTTTAATATTATTTTTTTAGTGGGACCTCCGCTTTAACTACTTGCCAAACGCCCGCCGTCATATTACTGCGGGACGCTGGCACTGCTGGGCGAGAGCTCGTAGCTATACGTCCGCTCTAAATCGGCCGCTAGGGGGCGCGCGCCCGTCCCCGCTTGACCCCGAGTCTCGCGCGCTTGCCCGGCGGGTACGATCGCCGCCGGGCACACACGATCGCTCGTTACAGAGCAGGGACCGGGAGCTATGTGTGTAAACACATAGCTCCCAGTCCTGTCAGCGGGGGAAACGCTGATCTTCTGTTCATACAATGTATGAACAGAAGATCAGTGATTTCCCCTAGTGAGGCCACCCCCCATACAGTTAGAACACACCCAGGAACACACTTAACCCCTTCCCTGCCCCCTAGTGTTAACCCCTTCACTGCCAATGGCATTTTTATAGTAATACAATGCATTTTTATAGCATTGATCGCTATAAAAATGCCAATGGCCCCAAAAATGTGTCAAAAATGTCCGAAGTGCCCGCCATAATGTAGCAGTACTAAAAGAAAATGCTGATCGCCGCCATTACTAGTAAAAAAAAAATATAAAAAAAAATGCCATAAAACGACCCCCTATTTTGTAAACGCTATAACTTTTGCGCAAACCAATCAATAAACGCTTATTGCGATTTTTTTTTTTTACGAAAAATATGTAGAAGAATATGTATCGGCCTAAACTAGGAAAAAAAATTTTTTTTTTATATATATTTTGGGGGATATTTATTATAGCAAAAAGTAAAAAATATTGCATTTTTTTTAAAATTGTCGCTCTATTTTTGTTTATAGCGCAAAAAATAAAAACCGCAGAGATGATCAAATACCACCAAAAGAAAGCTCTATTTGTGGGAAAAAAAGGACTCCAATTTTGTTTGGGAGCCACGTCGCACGACCGCGCAATTGTTAGTTAAAGCGACTCAGTGCCGAATCACAAAAAGTGCTCTGGTCATTGGACAGCAATATGGTCCGGGGCTAAAGTGGTTAATTTTATGAAATGTTACCTTTATATTTTATTCTGGGGTCATTGTCATTTTCTAAAACTGCAAAAAAATTCAATGCAATATGTTAATTTGGACACATTCTGTATACCGCTATTGTATCGAAAGCCACCAGAGATTCGATTTCCTACTTCTGTGTCTGCACAAAAATACTAGTAATATTTTAGGCATCAACTGCAATAGAAATACAATTTCATTGAGATACTAGATGCATTAGAGTTCATTAGAACAGTGCAAGTGCTCTAGCTGGTTATAATCAGTTCAGACCCATCCAATTTGAGAATCCATCTAGTAAGGACATAAGTAGAGATGTACAGAACGGTTCGCCGGCGAACAGTTCCCAGCGAACATCGCTTGTGCAATGTTCGATCCACCCCCTATTCATCATCATTGAGCAAACTTTGACCCTGTACCTCACAGTCAGCAGACAGATTCCAGCCAATCAGCAGCATACCCTCCCTCCCTGACCCTCCCACTTCCTGGACAGCATCCATTTTAGATTCATTCGGAAGCTGCAGTCTTAGTGAGAGGAGGGACAGTGTAGCTGCTGCTGATTTAATAGGGAAATCGATAGCTAGGCCAGTGTATTCAGTGTCCACTCCAGTCCTGAAAGACTTATCTGATCTCTGCTTTTTTTTCTCTGTAATCTAATGTGTGTTGCGTGGTTTACAGAGAGAGACAGAGAGAGAGAGTGTAATTTTTTGGAGTTAGATAGAGCAGGCGGGCTAGTCAGTTAGAGTTACAGTGTGTAGAGGATATATATGCATCCCAGGTGTTGTATATATATTTATACACTGTATTGAGTTTAGCTAGACTAGACCCGCTCTTCCTAATTTACTGACAGGTGACAGCCTATATAGGGCTAGTACATCAGTCTGCTTTTTTTCCCCTGTAATGTAATTGCAGTTGCCTGCCAGGCAGCGTGTGTGTGTCTCAGGCTCACAGCGTATACTGTGCCCACTTGTCCAGTGCCACATCTCACAGTAGATAACATTTAAAAAAACACAATTTTGACTGCAATAGAGAATAGTAGTCAGTTGTCTGCCATCATGTCTCAGGCTCACAGCGTATACTGTGCCCACTTGTCCAGTGCCACATCTCATGTATACAGTATTTTGTTGGCACAGTAGATAATATTTAAAAAAAAAATTCACTGCAATAGAGAATAGTAGTCAGTTGACTGCCAGTGTGTCTCAGGCTCACAGCGTATACTGTGCCCATTTGTCCAGTGCCACATCTCATATATATTTTGTTGGCACAGTAGATAACATTTAAAAACAACTCGACTTTGACTGCAATAAAGAATAGTAGTCAGTTGTCTGCCAGCGTGTCTCAGGCTCACAGCGTATACTATGCCCACTTGTCCAGTGCCACATCTCATATATATTTTGTTGGCACAGTAGATAACATTTAAAAAAATAATAATTCACTGCAATAGAGAATAGTAGTCAGTTGTCTGCCAGCGTGTCTCAGGCTCACAGTGTATACTGTGCCCACTTGTCCAGTGCCACCACTCATATCTGGTGGCACATTAGCTTGAACGCATAGTACAACTAAACTAATCTAAAAAAAATGACAGGTAGAGGCAGGCCACCCCGCGGTGCTGTGATTCCATTTGGCCCTAGAATAATGCCCAGTGTTCATAGGCCACGAACCCTGAACTCAAAAAGTTCTGAGGACATAGTTGACAGGCTAACACAGGACACCCAATCTTCTACCGCTTCCGCTCGGGACCTTGACGCACCATCCTCCTCCAGCTCAGCTTCGGGCACCTCTCAAGTTACCACTCGCCTGCCTGCCGCCACCACCAACACTAGCATCACAGCTGCTTCACTTGATTGATTTATTTACACATCAGTTGGAAGAAATGAGTGATGCACAACCATTATTGCCAGAGGATATAGATAAAGGGGATATGTCTCAGTCAGGCAGCATTACACACATGGACATATGGTGTGATGATGATGATGATGTTGTACCCCCTGCTGCTTCCTTTGCTGAGTTGTCAGATACAAGTGAAGCGGTTGATGATGACTATGTGTCCGTGGATGTCACGTGGGTGCCCGCTCCAAGAGAAGAAGAACAGGGGGAAAGTTCAAATGGGGAGACAGAGAGGAGGAGGAGATGAGTTGGAAGCAGGGGGAGGTCGTTGCAAGGAGCTAGTGGCACAGTCATACAGCATGTATTGGCACCCGGGTCAGCCAGACAGCACGCCAATCAACGCATTCTGTTGCCACCACCAGAATGCCATCATTGCAAAGCTCAGCAGTGTGGCATTTTTTTTGTGTGTCTGCCTCTGATAAAAGCGATGCCATTTGCAACCTCTGCCAAAAGAAACTGAGTCGTGGGAAATCCAACACCCACCTAGGTACAACTGCTTTTGCGAAGGCACATGATCTCACATCACAAAATGCCTATGGGATCAACACATGATGACGAGTACAAGCAGCACACAAGCTCAAAGCCACCATCCTCCTCCTGGTCCAGCATCTTCAGCCATGTCAACCACTGCTGTCCTCCTTGCCCCCTCTCAACCATCCGCCACTCCGTCTCTCACCTTGAGCAGTTACTGCTCATCTGCCCAGTCAGGTGTCTGTCAAGGACATGTTTGAGCGTAAGAAGCCAATGTCACAGAGTCACTCCTCTGACAACTGGCTTGTCGGAACTCTTAGGCTTCGTACACACGATCAAATCTGTCTGCTGGAAATGGTCTGCTAGACTGTTTCAGCAGACAGATTCGATCGTGTGTACGGGCAAACAGACGGATTTGGCCACCCGACAGATTTCAAAGCATGCTTTGAAATCTGTCGGCTGGGAACCCGTCCGCCCGACATGTCTGCTGGTTAGTACGCTAACCAGCAGACATGTCTTCTCGCACACGCGCCGAATGGTTTCGACGCATGCACGGAAGTGTTTTACTTCCTGGTGCGGTGACGTGGCGGCGTCAACGTCACCGCCACGTCACCGACACGTCAGCGCGCTGTCTGCTGGCAGGGATTTTGGTTTGCTCGTGTGTACACGCAGGCAAACCAAAATCCCAGCAGACAGATCTGTTCAAATCGGTCGGTCCGACCGATTTGAACAGACACATTTAATCGTGTGTACGAGGCCTTAGCCAGCCAGCTTTTACCATACAAGCTGGTGGAGTCTGAGGCCTTAAAAAAATGTCTAGCTATTGGGACACCGCAGTGGAAGGTACCCGGCCGAAATTTATTTTCACAAAAGGCAATCCCCAACCTGTACTCTATTGTGCAAAAGGAAGTCATGTCATGTCTGGCACACAGTGTTGGGGCAAGGGCCCATCTGACCACTGATACCTGTTAGGGTTACAGAAAGGGTTAGGGTTACAGATAGGGTTAGGATTAGGTTTAGGGTTACAGACTGTAACCCTAACCCTATTGCCGCGTACACACGGTCGTTTTTTGCGATGAAAAAAAACGACGTTTTTTAAAACGTCATTTAAATTGATGGTGTGTGGGCAAAACGTCGTTTTTTGTCTTCAAAAAAACGACCAAAAAAAAATTCCAACATGCTTGAATTTTTTGTGTCGTTTTTCAAAACGTCGTTTTTTGTTTCACAAAAAGTCACCGTGTGTAGCAAAAACGTCTTTCAAAACTACGTTTTTCAACCCGCGCATGCCCAGAAGCTAGTTATGAAGCGAGCTTCAATGGAAGAGTGGTGAACGTAACCTCGTTTTTTGTGAAAAAACGATGGTGTGTATGCAAAATTGTCTTTGAAAAGTGACGTTTCAAAAACGTCGTTTTTTACTTCACAGAAAACGTCGTTTTTTTTCATCGCAAAAAACGACCGTGTGTACGCGGCATAACTGTAACCCTAAGCCTGTGTATAAACCTAACCCTATCTGCAACCCTAACCCTGTCTATAAGTTACAGACAGTGTTACAGCATTACAGATAGAGTTACAGATAGGGTTAGGCTTACAGACAGGGTTAGGGTTAGGGTTACAGATCGGGTTAGGGTTACAGATTGGGTTAGGGTTACAGATAGGGTTAGGGTTAGGGTTACAGATAGGGTTAGGGTTACAGACAGGGTTAGGGTTAGGGTTACAGATAGGGTTAGGGTTACAGATAGGGTTACTGATAAGGTTAGGGTTTGGGTTACAGATAGGGTTAGGGTTACAGACAGGGTTAGGGTTACAGATAGGGTTAGGGTTAGAGTTAGGGTTAGGGTTAGAGTTAGGGTTAAAGATAGGGTTACTGATAGGGTTAGGGTAACAGATAGGGTTAGGGTTTCAGACTGTAACCCTAACCCTATCTGTAACCCTAACCCTATCTGTAACCCTAAACATAACCCTTACACTACCTGAGAGATTTCAACATCATACCTGATGTTTAAAGCACGTTATTCCAAACAATTTAGGAATGTTAGGTGATTTATGCCCTTTTTGGATTAAAAACGGTCTCTGCGGTAATTTTCCATGGGAGTTTTGCCATGGATCCCCCTCCGGCATGCCACCGTCCAGGTGTTAGTCCCCTTGAAACAACTTTTCCATCACTATTGTGGCCAGAAATAGTCCCTGTGGGTTTTAAAATTTGCCTGCCCATTGAAGTCTATGGCGGTTCACCCATTGAAGTCTATGGCGGAAGTTCGCGTTCGCTATTCGCGAATGCAAAATTTTATGTTCGCGACATCACTAGACATAGGTAGAGATGGGATGAACTGTTTGGTTAGCACCAGAACTCCCGAACAAGGAAAACATTTTTGTCCCAGAGCCGCAAACCCCATGGAAGTCTATGGGACCTGAAAATTTAAAATCAAAAGTCCCAATTTTGAAGGCTTATATACAAGTTGTTGGCCATAAAAAAGGCATGGTGTCCTGGGTACTGCCCTGGAGGATATGCATAATGGCATTTTTTTTTTTAAAACAATTGTTTTTAAAGGAGCAGTGATGCCTAAGGTGATACAATTAAAATTAAAATATCCTTTTTTTTTTACTCCTAAGATAAGCTTTATTGAAAATGCACACAAACAATTGGTAAACATTCACAAAAGATGGCAACATTTTTTTTAAATGACAACATTGTCCTAAAAACACGATCCTGGGATTACCAGCCATGCCATTTCCATCCATAGAAGACTCTAAACAGGTTAATGAAGATAACACGTGAGAAGGGGGTCTAGAGGGGTCCTGGGAAGCCTACGTGGCACTTGCAACTGAACGCTGTGCCCCTACCTTTGGGACATTCTGCCCCTTTACCCGTAATCCCTGTATACCCTTTGTCTCCAGTGTTGGTAAAATCTATACCAAACCAGCAATCGTCAACTTAACGGATGACACCAACAAACTGGTCTGAAGGGGTCCTGGGAAACCCACGGGGCACTTGGAACTGAATGCTAGGTGCCCACCTCGAGGACATCCAGGCCCACTATATGCTGTCATCACTATTCAGTGCAAAGGAGGAAGTCCGTGGCGGACCAGCAAACCTATACAACAGTGGACGTACACTTTAAAGACCGTTGTCCATCAGACCAAAGTTCCAAAACTTGCTTTAAAATCGGTCCGATGGACGCCCGACCATCAGACCAAAACGATGGCCAGCACGCAAAAGCATCGCACCAAAAACCTGCGCATGCCCAGAATCAATTCGAAACGCGCCCGGACCACAACAGACCACCAGGCCACTCCAGCGGCGAACTGACGAAAACGGTCCGTCGGACCACCCCCAATCTGACCAGTCCAATCACGTGTACGCAGGCTCACTGGTACTCGTTATGAAAATATCCTTTAACTAAAGTGTCTGGGATGTCCCCTTAGTCTGCCTGTAAAGTGGCACATTTGTACAGTGTATAGAAGCTGCTGCAGAAAAACTGACAATTCTAAAGAAAAAAAAAATACATTTAAACTTACTTCTTGGCTGCAAGCTATTGAAGGCAATACAAAAGAAACATGGAAAAAAGGCGTGGGGTCCCCCCAAAAATCTATATCAGACCCTTAGCATGCAGCCTGGCAGGTCAGCAAAAAGGGGAGGAAGAGCAAGCACGCCCCTTCCTAAACTTTAGCAGGCCACATGCACTCCAAATGTGGGGGGCGCGAGTATGGGGTACAGTCACCAAAAAGAAGTGTCAAAAATAAATAAAAACAGTAACAGTGCACAGGTTTTTGACATGTTCTTTATTAAAAAAAAATATAATATAATGTACACCGATGTAAATCCATCGTCAATCACACTGTCACCTCCACTGCTGGATCTGAAAAAACAAAACAAAAAAATGCTTGGCTCATGAGCCTGGTGGCACCGCCCCCTTGTGACATCACCAACCCAGCATGCACCGGTCATTAACGTCACAAGAGTTCACTGCGGTGCCACCAGGTACAAGTGTGAGGGTTTAAATCCACTTAAATCAGTACGGATATAAAAAAAAAAAAAGTACGGATATACTGCCGCAGGGCAGCCTGTCTGCGTGAAACAACGTACCTGTACGTTGTTAGCACTCCCTGGTCTGGGGCACGCTTCCGGCAACCTGCTCCCACTGTGACTGGACACAGAGGGAGGCATCAGCACAATCACCCGCGATCGTTCTTGGTAATGACAGAACGGCAGTCTGCCTATGTAAACAAGGCAGACCGTCGTTCTGTCACAGATAAAGAGAGAGATCTGGAACACAGATCTCTCTCTTTGTCTAGTGTCAGTATCCCCCACACAATTAGTAAACACACCCAGGGAACACATTTAACCTTTTGATTGCCCCTGGTGTTAACCCCTTCCCTGCCAGTGTAATGTATACTGTGACGGTGCATTTTTTAGCACTTATCACTGTATTGGTGTCACTGGTCCCCAAAAAGTGTCATTTAGTGTTCAATTTGTCCACAATGTCACAGTCCCACAAAAAAAAAAAACGCAGAGGTAATCAAACAGCACCAAAATAAAGCTCTATTTGTGGGGGAAAAAAGGACATACATTTTGTTTGTGTATAACGTTGCATTACTGCGCAATTGTCAGTTAAAGCGATGCAGTGCCGTATCGAAAAAATTGCCTGGTCTAGAAGTAGGTAAATCCTTCTGGGTCTGAAGTGGTTAAGGGAGTAAATCCTTCTGGGGCTAAAGTGATTGAAGTCTGGTGTCTGAAGTCTGGTGTTTTAATGGCTGTAATTGGCAATCGTTAAGTCTTTTAGAATTTCTTATTTTTTAGCATTGCCAGCATCTGACCTAGAAATTACTTTCAGACAATTCAGCTCTCAACATCCGCACATAAATGTATAATGTTTGACAGGATTAAATTGCATCAATAACAAATTTAGAAGAGGATTACATTTATTTTAGGACACATATGCCTATATTGCAATCCGTAGGGGGGCTAATAGGACAAATTATCTCTTTTTATGAAGCTACACATAATGAATATACCAAGTTTAGTCTTGTTCCATTCATTAAATCACACTGCATGATAAAATATGGGATATCAGACTGTAGCGTTGGGTAAAATAAAAATATGATCGTATTTAGAAAAACTGGCATTGTGGGAATGTCTGCTGGAATATTTCAAACATATCAGCACTTCTACTTTTCGATCCTTAGCTCTTTTGATTGGGTGGGGGAAGGCTCAGTGACATTCTAGAAGGTCCACAAAAAGGTTTTGTAACTCTTTCAATTTGAGGGTGAATAATTCTGATACCCAGGATCAGGCTTATGTGACATTGAACTGGACTTTGTGAACATACAGAACGAACAAAACCTTTGCTAAAGTAGTTGTAATTAAGGTATGGAGATGAGGCTATTGATATATATCCAGTGTTTGAAGTCAATGGTTCAGTCCCTAACTGCATATAAAGAAAGATTTTTCAGACATAGAGGGCTGAAAACTAGAGGGGCTAGTGTGAACACATAGACTAGTTGGTTAATCCAAAAAGTAAAGCTTTAATTAGAACTGTATTGAGGAAATAAGATTGAACAAGGGTGGCTAAAAAACGGTTATAGTGCGATCAGGATAGATCAGATCAGTACACATACATACATGTTCAGAACAACAAATATAACAAAAGACATTTTAAAAGACCGTCCAGACGTCAATGGATAGGAAGGGGGATGTGCAGGGGCGGACTGACCATTAAGGAACTCGGGCACTGCCCGAGGGCCCCATGCCACTAGGGGGCCCATTAGGGTTTCCAGGCTCATTAAAACCAGGGACAGTATGTAAAAATCTGTGTTTTTTTACATCTGTCCCTGATATGTCCAAAACCTACATGCTTGATGTGAAAATCCCGAGATTTTAGCTGCCCCGCCTCTGTACTGCCACCTGGCTTGGTGGCCATCTGTAAGCCCGAGGGCCCCATAATCTTCTATTGCCAGGGGGCTCCATGAGTTGTCAGTCCGCCCCTGGGGATGTCTATCTCTCAAGGAGAAAAAAAATTCCCAGTATGAAATTTAACAAGAAGAAGTGTTGAGTAATGGAGATAGGCTGTCCCCCTTAATCTCCCGAGTGCTCGAGCAATAAATAAGCAAGGGAAAAACAGAGATAGAAGAGAGAGAAAGAAAGAAGGAAGGAAGGTAAATATAAGTTGGGCTGCAGCCTCAGTATTAGCAATCACTGCTGCAAAGTAGCTTAGTTCATCAAGGGGCATACAGTGCTATTCACTTCGATCTCTATTCAGGGGCAGTTCTCATGGAATGTTGAGTTATGTCGGCTTATATTTGCAAACAACACTTTCAGTGAGGTAGTTTTAACATGAGACACAGTTTCATATGCGGTACATTACCGTTGCTTGATTGTAGCGTGCCAAATTACCTGCGATCATTCAGTTTGCATCAGTTTGATAGTATCCTGGACGGGGCTGTTGCACCCGTAAGGTTTTACCTGAAGTGCACTTCAAAGGCTGTAGATATTCTACGTCTGGAAGTTGGAGGTATTCGTAGTCACACTTATGTGGCAGGTGAGATGCTTTGCTTGAACGCGACCATTACAAGGCGGACAGTGCCGCAATTAGGTTTAAAGGTCCGCGTGAGTGCCAAGCACTAGAAATCAAGCTCCGTGTCAGCCGCTATCCCAAGGGATATACCCTTCATAGATTATCTCTCCATATTTCAACTCCCATTTTGGCATCACAGTGGAGAAATCGTACAGACCAAAGAGTTGATCTGTAAGACATGCGGACAGTTGGGTTCTAACGCCGACTAGTTTCGCTGTTTAGGGCGTAGCTTCATCTGGGCGTGGTAATGATGGGCAGGGATTCCCTCTTTATAGCGTCATCCCCTATTAGCCATCATTATTGTTTGATGAATGGAAGAAAAAAGAGATTGCAAAAGACGAATAATGTATGTTCATTAAAGATGTCAGTTCCAGAGGTAGCTGCTTCCCCCCGGCTGATTTGTCCATCTGGAGTGCACAAGTATCATGTCACTAGATTGTCTGTTTCAAACATTTTAGTGTCTAACATAGGAAGGTGACAGCGAGAGACAACGAGGAAAAAAGATAAAGAGAGAAAAAGAAATTAATACAGTCATTGTATACACATCTCTTAGGTTTCTGTGGCATTGTGCATAGTTCACTAACATCACCTAGCAGACCAATGGTCATAACTAGTTTGGGTATATGTAAAAGGGGAACGCTACTGTTGTTAGTTATCAATTAAAGAGTGCCCATATATTTTTTTTAGAACTAGTTAGCGCTTAGGTAGTCATTAACCTTCAAACCTACACAGTCCTACGCGAATTGCCAATCAAATCGCACGAGTATATAGGGTCAGTGTTACTGCAGCGTTTCCACAGTAGCTTGATCACTTTTAGGTACAGATGGGCGTCCCTGCGGGGGGGAAAGCTGGAGACGGCCAAATGCTAGAGAGCCAAAGATCAAAAGGAATAGATAGGGAAACATTTAACCCCTTAACGTACTTAGGTCATACAGCAGTATTATGTATGTGTGTACGGGACTACGAATTTCAATGTTATTCTTGACAGTTTTTCTATTAGTCAGGTTGTCCTCATATTGAGGAAGAAATAATAGCTGAATAAATGCATATCTAAAGATGTTTAATAAACCAGAACGAAAAAGAAAAGTTGGAGACCAAAGTACGGGGTAACTGGTCACAGGGAGAATACCGGAGTGTAAGTACAGATGGGGGAACACATGAGAGAATAATAACCGTTGATTTAATAGATATATATATAAATATATCTCATACAAGTTATATTTCAGTTTGGTAGGAAAGGTTGAAAATTTAATTCAGTGTTTTTAAATTTAAAAGAAAATTCCACATTTTTTCTTTTTGGAGAAGAATCTGATCAAAGTCCCCACATCTTGGGGAAGATTCAGGGAATATATACTGTAGCTTTTACTTTCATTCCCTTTAGCTCACCATTATGGACAAGGGAAAAATGTTTTGCTAGGGGTTTATCCAGATCTTTTTCTTTGATTTCTCTCATGTGTTCCCCCAATCTTATACGGAGTTGGCGTTTATTTTTGCCAATATAGATTTTATCGCATGGACATGTCAACATATAAATTACTCTGGAGGATGCACAATTTACTAGTTCTTTAATTCTATAGTCATGTTTTTTACTAGAGTCACAGAAAGTGTCAGACATATCTACGAAAGAACATAGTTGACAATGTCCACAAGGGAACGTTCCTTTGCTTCTCGGATATTCTGAGAGCCAGGTGCCATCTAATGATTTTAAAAACTCTGAATGTATTAGTATGTCCCCAAGGTTTTTGGCTCTTTTTGCTGTCATCATTGGGGCTGGTCCTACTATATTAGCTAGGCCAGGGGTATTTGTCAGTACTCTCCAGTGTCTTTGAAGAGTCTTTTTTACTGTTTCCCATTGCGCCCCGAATTGGGTAATTACACGTACGGGGCCGGGTGTATCAGTTTTCGGTACTGTCTTAGTTTTAGAGAGGAGGTCATTGCAGGTCTCGTTTCCCTGCCTTTTGGCTCTTCTTAACTGATTGTGCGAGTAGCCCCTTTCTCTAAATGTCTGGTATAAAGCATTACTTTCATTTCGATAGTCCTTTGGGTTAGAACAATTGCGTTTGATCCAAAGGAATTGCCCCACCGGTATTCCATCTTTTAAACTTTTCGAATGATAGCTCTCTGCCCTTAATAAAGTGTTTGCTGCAGTATCCTTTCTGAAGGTTTGAGTAGTAAGAGTCTGGGCTTCAATGTTTATTTTTAAGTCCAAAAAGGAGATGCATTTTCTATCATATGTGACGGTCAATTTGATGTTACGGTTGTTGCAATTTAATGCTAACCTCTCCATACCATCATCACGTCATCAATGTACCTGAGCCAGGTATGTACCTGGCTCAGGTACATCGGAAGCGTAAACACAGTATCCTCCTCCCATAATCCTAGGTGTAGGCAGGCATAGGCGGGTGCCCAAGGGGCCCCCATAGATGTTCCCCTGATCTGCTGATAGTATTTATTGTCGAACTGGAAGCAATTGTTGTTCAAGGCGAATAATAGCAATTCCACTATAAATTCATTTTGCGCCCCACATTGTAGGTAATGTTTTTCGAGAAAATATTCCACTGCCTTAGTTCCCCATTCATGGGGGATCGATGTATATAAGGATTCTACATCGATACCAACTAGTAGAACATCTTCTTTCAGTTCAATTTGGGTGATCAAAGCCAATACGTCACGAGTGTCTTGGACGTACAATTTGAGATCAATCACCATACTCTTCAGCATCTCATCAAGGTATTTTCCCATCCTTTCCAGGGGTCCTCTCATAGCCGAGACTATGGGTCTTCCAGGGGGTTCCTTAAGTTATTTATGTACCTTTGGGATTATATAGAACGTTGGTATGTTATAGTCGTTCACTTTAAGATGTTCTAATTCCCGTTTACTTAGGAGGCCCTCTTCATTTGCAAATTTTCTTTTCGGTTCAAAGCAATAGTGAGTTCAGGGAAAGGACATGTGGCTAGTTTTAGGTAAGTTTCTTCATAATTTAAATGTCGATTTACCTCCTTCACATATTTGTCCTCATCAAGGAGGACAACATTCCCCCCTTTATCGCTGCATTTGATAATTAGTTTTTTAGCGGATGTTAGTTCACGTATTGCACATCCTTCATTGGATTGTAGATTGTCGATGTCTTTCTGAGTCCAGTCTATTTTTCCCAAGTCTGTACGTACCAGATCTAAAAAAGTACTTAGCCATTTATTTTTATGTAGGGGTGGCATTTTATTGGACCTAATTTTGAGGTTGGCCGGTCTTTTAGATGGCACATTATGCTCCTCGTCTTCAAAATCATTGTTTTCCCCAAGTAGGGAGGTAAGAATTTGAAGAATATCTTCATCATTACTGGTAATATTAGTCGTTACATCATTGCTATCACTTCGGTATGTGTGTACTAGTCTAAAGAATACCTTTCGAAGAAACAGTACCACATCTTTATAGACAGTGAATTCGTCCATTGTATTCATTGGGGAGAAGGACATACCCTTCTGTAAAAGGCTGGTATGTCTTGATTCTAGGGGGAAATTAGAGAGATTAATAACTTTCATATCGGTGACCTAATCCTGATTGTTCAGTGTCCCCGTTGGCTTCTTTGGCTCCTGGTGTTCGTCCTCTGTCTACTTGTTGTTGGTTTCTGATTTTCTGTTTGTAGTTGGTTGGATCTTCTAAATTTTGTCTCCCCCTGGGTCTTTTCCTTCTATCCTCCCTTTATCTAAAAAAGTCACCTGTTTGGTAATGCTTTTGTCCTTCTAGTTATCGTGTGGGGACCTGTTTCCCTTGGAGTTCTGTCGTCCTCTACGTGATCTACTTCTGTTTCTACATACAGTCAGGTCAAAAATGTCACCCTTTTCCCAGTCCCCTAGGTCTCGGTGGAATTTTGATTGTTTAGTTACTTTTAGATTATGTTGAATTTTTTTCACTTCTTTTTTAATCAGTTCGTTTTGTTTAGTAAATTTGTCTGAGCTTTTGAAAGGGTCTAAACCCTGAGAGCTCTCTTTAATCGAGGTGGTTAGTTCGTCTAACTGTAATTTCTCTTCCTCTACTATTAATTTCATTACTGAAATACCGTGATCAATGCATAATATTTTCCACTTTTCCAAGAACCTTTCATTATGCAAGTGTTCGGCTAGGATTACTTTGTCCCTTAATCCTCTAGGGATTATTTTCTGCTCTATATATGTCTCAAGAAATGAGACATCCCATTTTCCGTTTAGGTGTTTTATCAGACGTTTTTTATGTTCTTTAAATGTTAATTCTTATTTCTTCCTCTTGGCTCACATTAGTGGCTGTATCTGATTGAAAGGCTTGTCTTATCTCTAAATCAATGTAATCTCCTATAGTGAATGCCATTAAATAATGGCCTGGTGTACTCACAGTTAGTAGGAAAATATTAAATCAGATATATTATTGCTGGGTATGGGAAGCTATGCGCTGATGGAGCTAGCAACTATAGCCAGTAAACCCTTTTTGAAAATCCTCATACAATGCCTCTAGAATGGATCACAAGTAATCCTGGGTAGCATATAGTTAAGGTATGGAGATGAGGCTATTGATATATATCCGGTGTTTGAAGTCAATGGTTCAGTCTCTAACTGCATTTAAAAAAGATTTTTCAGACATAGAGGGCTGAAAACTAGAGGGGCTAGTGTGAACACATAGACTTACTTTAATTAGAGCTGTATAACACGGAATTTAGGAAATAAGATTGAACAAGGGTGGCTATCCTGATCGCACTATAACCGTTTTTTAGCCACCCTTGTTCAATCTTATTTCCTCAATTCCGTGTTATACAGCTCTAATTAAAGTAGTTGTAAACCTTGGATCCAATAAACATGGATCCAAAAAGCCTGGGAAAGCAGCACACGAATTGACTCTTTCCCACCAGAACGGGCCAGCAACTAACTGAACTAGCATTTCTGTAGCCAACCTGCATACAAGTAGAGGCATAATACTTTTGTAAACATAAAACATATATAGCACAGTTCTTTTGAGAAAATAAGATCGCACAAATCTTCTTTAGATTTACCAACAAACTACATATCTAAAGAGGATCCAACCAAAGTATATGAATGAGAGGCCAGCTACAGAGTGGTAGATCTCTAAAGCTACATAAAAATCGAATAACCGCTTAGAGATCAGACACTAAGGCAGTGTCACAAACCACGAATCAGACAGAGACAGAAGTACAGTTAAATGACACTTGTTTATTAATAATAATAATAATAATAATAGCATTTTGAAACCTTAAACATATCGAAAAATTAAATGGTAAATCAATGTCGCAAAAGTTAAAAAAGTAACATATATAAAAACACAGTCTGTCATTGATTGGTTCCTTTCGTAAAGCAGGAGTTGTGCGAGATCTCGCTTCATTCCAAGTTTGTTTCTTAACTGCTTGCCGACCAGCGCACAACAATGTACGTCGCCACAATGACACAGTTGCGCAAATGGGCGTACAGGTAGGTCCCGCCGCATACTCCGTGACTGTGTCACGGGTCCCGCAGACTCGATGTCCCCCGGGGGCCCCCGATCGTTATACGGAGCTGCAGAATGTAGACATGTGAACAAGGCATTTCCCTGTTCTGCCTGGCAACATGACAGGGAGCTACTGCTCCCTGTCATCAGGAGCAGTGATCTCTGCCATGTTGTAGTGAGACCACCCCCCACAGTTAGAATCACTCCCTAGGACACACTTAACCCCTTGATCGCCCCTTAGTGTTCAACCCCTTCCCTGCCAGTGCCATTTACACAGTAATCAGTGCATTATTATAGCACTGATCGCTGTATGAATGACAATGATCCCAAAATAGTGTCAAAAGCTATATTTGTGGGGGAAAAAGGACGTCAATTTTGTTTGGGTAAAACGTTGCGTGACCGCGCAATTGTCAGTTAAAGCGACGCAGTGCCGTATCGCAAAAAGTGCTCTGGTTAGGAAGGGGGTAAATCCTTCCGGGGCTAAAGTGGTTAATAATAAAGTTTGTTCATTCTTTAGCGATGGAGAAATACTTAATCAAGTCTGGAACTCTGAAAGAGAAACTGTTAAAAACAAGGAAGCAAGGGAAAGTACAAAGAAGATTACAATCACTTCATTCTAATTTGCTCTCGAAAAGCAGGCACATCCTTCACATAAAATGTTAAATTAAATTAATATGTAAAAATAAATAAGTTCTTCACCTCAATTTTTTTTACATTTTTTCAGGTGTTCTGTAAAAATGTTAAGATATTTTTGGTGTGCCATAAGACAAAAAAGTAAGGAACACTACCATAGACAGTGAGTGCGAATTTCTTTCCTACAACCATGGGGGGGGCTGTAGTGGGCAGAGGAAGCCGTCCCCGCCAGGAGAAGACAGTGATTATCGCTAGTGGCTATAGCAGCTACTTGCGATAATCACAAGCGAATCCGGCAGGCTGGTGGTACCCAAGTTCATTGACCTTGCCAACATGTACTGTGACATATTGAAGCAGAGCATGATCCCCTCCCTTCGGAGACTGGGCCGCAGGGCAGTATTCCAACATGATGACGACCCCAAACACACCTCCAAGTGCCTTGCTAAAGAAGCTGAGGGTAAAGGTGATGGACTGGCCAAGCATATCTACAGACCTAAACCCTAATGAGCATCTGTGGGGCATCCCTCAAATGTAAGGTGGAGGAGCGCAAGGTCTCTAACATTCACCAGCTCTGTGATGTCATCATGGAGAAGTGGAAGAGGGCTCCAGTGGCAACCTATGAAGCTCTGGTGAACTTCATGCCCAAGAGGGTTAAGGCAGTGCTGCAAAATAATGGTGGCCACACAAAATATTGACACTTTGAGCCCAATTTGGACATTTTCACTTAGGGGTGTTCTCACTTTTGTTGCCAGCAGGTTTAGACATTAATGGCTGTGTATGGGGTAAAGGTGTAGAAAATCCACATTGTGAAATCAGTGAGATGAAGAAGGTATGAAGCCATCACCAACACCCGTTAAAACTGACCCTTACCATAAATGCATAGGGTATCAGCATTGAGTAAACCAAGGCAATATCCACGGCTCCTCCCCTCCAACGTCCAACCGATACAGTGATAAGGAAACGTGTTTATAATGGCACACCAGATATGCTTGGCTGTGATCCCAGCAAACTTGGCTACACATACACTCCAGAGATGAAGCTCAGTAGTCACAAAAACGCTCATTGGGCAGACATCCAAAAACTAGAACATTTATTAACTGTATGCTAGACATAAAAACTCACATTATGTGAAATGGTAATAAGCAAAAAGGAAAGCGTCCAGCGCTTCCTACCAACAAGATGGTGGCTGTAAACTCCGTCTGCTCCAGTGTGTCACACGACCCTCAATCCACCCGACGTTTCGTCACCAGCGTACATCTTCAGGGGCATCAATTAATGGCTGTGTGTTGAGTTTGAGACAAAAAAAATTACACTGTTCTACAAGCTGTACACTCACTACTTTACATTGTAGCAAAGTGTAATTTCTTCAGTGTTGTCACGTGAAAAGATATAATAAAATATGTACAAAAATGTGAGGGGTGTACTTACTTTTGTGAGATACTGTATAGTCCCAACATAGATTGTACCAAAACTCCATGTTTTAACCCCCTCAGTACCAGCACGTTTCTTAACTTCTAAAAAAAATTGTGGAAGGAAATTACTCAAAGAGAATCACATCACAAGCCTGTCATTGGAGCACTGTCTGTAGAAAGCCTGTGAAATGCCTGCTAATTCTGGATTGGATTATATAAAACTGTAGGCCTAGCTGAACTTTTGGTTTAACCGCTTGAGCACTGGGCACTTCAACCCCCTGCCTAACCAGACCAATTTTCAGCTTTTGTCACTCTCACATTTTGAATGACAATTACTCAGTCATGCAACATTGTACCCATATGAAATGTGTGTCCTTTTTTTCTACACAAATACAACTTTCTTTTGGTGGTATTTAATCACTGCTGGGTTTTTTATTTTTTTTGCGCTATAAAAGAAAAAAGACTTTTGTAAAAAATAAAAATAAAAATTCTTTGTTTTGGTTATAACATTTTGAAAATGTGCAATTTTTCTTCATTCATATTGGCCAAAATATATACTGCTACATATCTTTGGTAAAAATAACCCAAATAAGTGTATATTTGGTCTGTGTGAAAGCTAGACAGTTAAGTACTGACGGCATATGTAATTTCTTGAGACCCTAACATGCCAGGAAAGTACAAATACCCCCTAAATTACCCCTTTTTGGAAAGTTGACATTCCAAGGTATTTAGAAAGAGGCATGGTGAGTTTTTTGAAGTTGTCAATTTTTTCCACAATACTTTGCAAAACCTTTTTGTTTTTTTTTAACACAATTGTCATATTAGCAGGTTATTTCTCACACACAGCATATGCATTCCACAAATTACACCGCAAAACACATTCTGCTATTACTCCTGAGTATGACGATACCCATGTGTGAGGATTTTACACAACGTGGCCACATACAGAGGCCCAACATGCAGGGAGCACCTTCAGGCGTTCTGGAGCATAAATTACACATCTAATTTCCTAACTACCTCTTACACTTTTGAAGGAGGCACCAGGGCAATGGAAACACCCCAAAAATGACCCCATATAATCTTTGAGGCATACTGGTCTTTTGAACATGTAATTTTTTTCTACAAATTTTAGGAAAATGTGCAAAGAAAATAAAAGCACATTTTTTTTAACACAAAGTTGTCCATTTATACAATATTTCTAACACATAGCAAGTACATACCAAAAATGACACCCCAAAATAGATTCTCCTACTCCTCCTGAGTACAGCGATACCACATGTGTGAGACTTTTTCGCACAGCCTGGCCATATACAGAGTCCGAGTACAGCCGAGTATGGCCAGGTATGGCCAGGTATGGCGAGTATGGCTGTGTATGGCTGGGTATGGCTGGGTATCGCCATGTATGGCTGGGTACGGCTGGGTATGTCTGGGTATCGCTGAGTATGGCTGAGCATGGCCGAACATGGCTGGGCACGGCTGGGTATGGCCGAGTATGGCCGAGTATGGCTGGGTATCGCAGAGTATCGCCGAATATGGCTGGGTACGGCTGATAGTGTGGATGGGATGGCTGAGGATGGATGGGATGAGTATTGCTGAGTATGAATGGCTGAGCATGGATGAATGAGTATGGATAGCTGAGTATGGATGGTGGATGGCTGGTAGGATGGGCAGGATGGATGGCTAAATATGGATGGTGGAATGGCTGAGTATGGATGAGGCTGATCATGGATGGCTAAGTGCTGCAGTTGTCACAGAGCAGCGCTGTAGGCATTACACATCCAGCCCACAGCGCTGCTGCATCCGATCTCTCCCCTCTCTGCTCACACTGTACGGAGAGGGTAGAGAGGAACCAACATCACACCGGTTTGTTTACATGTGATCGCTCTGTCATTTGATGGAGCAATCAACGTAGTAAACAGGCCTCTCTCAGTGGCCATTTACCGTGATCTGCAATGTGCATGTGCGCTCTCCAGGGGAGGCACGCGGGAGCGGGATTCTGGGAGGACGTCAAGGAATGACCTCCCAGAGTTTCGAGCCGCACTGTAGCCGGTCATTCGGCTATGGTTGCAGTTGGCAAGTGATTAAATCAGCTAAAATACATTCTAGGTG